>OY735239.1:3348236-3355736 GCA_963457665.1 Thysanoteuthis rhombus | reverse complement strand
AGATTAGCTTTGCTCTATAAGCGAGAGAAGCTACATTCACCAGCAAGATGAGGCACATTTCACAAGCAAGATGAACTTTGCTCCACAAGCAAGATGAGCATTTTATCGCAAGCATTGCGTTCCCTTGATATTTACCGGGTTGAGCTTTGTCTAGCCACAAGTGTTAGTCACCCAGTGAGGCTCAAACGTATTAAATTGAATATCTTAGAGACGACGTATTCTCATTGCTACTCGATGGTGAGTTGCCATTTTGATATTTACAAAGCTTATCGTAGTCTGGCTCTGGGCAACAGAAATTGAGCAGTCAGTGATATGTTGTACGATTGAAATATAGACTATTTTGAAGTAGGTCTGGTTAGTCACTCAATAAAGAATTCATGCAACCAATGTCTTTTGGTAGCATGCCGTGTACGGGGGGATCAGTTGAAAGATTGGAAAAAAGGAGACTAAATAAGTTACTACTATCAATAGGAAATCCAAATTTTCCAAAACTTTTCAAAAAACAAGCGTGAGTGCTGCTGGGCACAAACCAAAGGATCAATTGAGCATAAATTTACATTGCAAATTGACCTTAAATTGTATTGGAGGGAGGATTGAAAAAAAAAGGTTTTCTCGACATAGGGAGTGAATTTTTAAGTTTTGAGCACCATAGCACTGTTTGTGTGGCTTGTTGAGACCAATTTTAAAATTGAAGAAACCCACGTTGATAATTTTGTATTCGCTTTCTAATACCTATATGCCAATTTGAATATATATATATATATATATATATATATATATATATATATATATATATATATATATATATATATATTTATGTGTGTGTATGTGTGTGTGTGTGTATATGGGTTTTAAGTGAGGTAACTTGTCCATCGTAAGCTTATGCAATGCTCTTCTATAGGAATTGAGCATTCTGGTGGACGGGGAATTTAACCTATAATAAATGTATCGCTTAAATTCAGCCTTATTAACAGTCAAGTTCTGTAGCTCAGGTGTAGGACATCGGCCTCTGGGTCTGAGGCGAAGGTTTCTAATCCTGCTTCGTGGTACTGGATGGGATAATAGGAAATCTATAGCCTCACTAAACAGCTGTCTCTGGATGTCACATATATATATATATATATATATATATACATATATATATATATATATATATATATATAATTGAATTATATATATATATAGAACTGGAAATAACGCACTAGTCATATAAATTCATTTATGGGTGGATCGATATTCTGTAACAGTGTTATTAGCCTAAGTTTCATATTAATATGAGAATGATTCATTTAAATATGGTTTATAATTATAATAATTGATCTTGAAATTAATAGAAACTGTAGCTTTCGTTTTACACTTTATGTTTGGGAAAACTTTTATCAAAAGAAGATATTCAAGAAAAACCTATCTTTGGAGAAAATATAATAGACAAAAAGAAAACAGATGTACAATATCATTTTATGGTGGAGTTCACGGAATCAAAATTGATCATTTGCGAATAATTCACATTAAAACAATTAGCGTTGAGTACAGAGATTCTTATTAGCAATAACTTTAGCATACCGACTCCCACATGACATGACAAGTTTCTTGCTTAGATCTACTGTAATTTAATCCATCCATCTACCAGTTTTCTCCATAAATCGATTACAGAACTTGGGTCTCGTTCCCCAACCTTGATTTCTTTTATCTTTCATAATGGTATTTAAATCAGGTCTTTGTTCGGGCCATCTCAGGATTTCAATGTTCTCTTCTTCAAAGTATATTTCACTCAAATAAAGATTTTTTTCTCAAATATCTTTTTTTGATAACCACTTAAAACATTATCCATACATGAAGTATAGAATAAGAGCCATGGTTTGTATATGTTTCAATAATTACTATCAATATGAATTATATTTGAGTAATTCATTCTCTTATTTTGATCGGAACTGTATACGATTAATGCGTGGGTTTAATGAATTGACAAGAATGGAGTTCACTGGTTAATAGAAATGGTTTGCTAGACGAGTACGCGTAACATTACCCGACGGCAAAGTTGCTGCCATATTATTCTAATACAAGTAAAACCCGTGTGAAAATTCACGAATATACAGGTTTCCTCGCTATCCAAAAGAAAAACGTACCAATAAAATTATTTCGTAAGCCAAAATGACGTAAATCAGATAAGCAATTATCATCAATTTATCGTAAGAAATTTTTTTTTAAAACATCGAATTTGATTAGCATGTTATGTCAGACTAGGTCATGTCTGAATGATAGGAGTCAGAAGTCTGAATAATGGCTCAATGTAAACCAAAATCACTCTACGACTTTTTTGTTTGTTTTCTCAAAAATACGAAAAACAGTTGGGAAGCGAAAACAACAGAGTAACATTTGATGCGTCGATTATTTCAATTTAGGGTAGATATCTTTATAATTGTTACCTGTAAGTGGAAGGGCCTTTGGTTGCAGTGTGAACCAAGAAAATCCCACTGTTTATCATAAAAGTATATATTATCGGTTATCATTGTGACTTGTGGAAGCTCCAGTGACCTTTTGCGGATTTCGAGATTTCTAAGAAACGCTGGTAGAGAAAGGTTACTTTAAATGGTAACTTGGAGCTGAATTAAACGACTTTTCCTACGATTCCCGGAACACACGATAATTGCTTTGAAGATCCAACTCCTTTCATGAATATACCCATTATAATATACATGTGAAAATGCTATTTTTATACATGTAATTATCTGATGAAACTTGGGACAAATATATTTACATTTGGAAGGAATACCAAAAGTGTGCAGGAATAAATCTGTGGGTCAGTGATTCACTAAGAAGCGATATAAATATATAAGAAGGCAAAATTGGAATTTTGTACGAAGAGCAAAAAGCGTCCCTTGACTTAAAATGGATCGAGTTAAGGCTTAACTGATTAATTTCCAATTATGCAATGCTATGTATCATTTTAGCGTCCGACTTTCAGACATAAACCTTCCCCAAGATTCTTCAGTCCTCTCTGAAATGGGGGTTGCGAAGCCGGTCAGAGTTTCACATGTTATCCTTGGGGACTAACGTTGTGAATTATGCTGTCCTGTGGTTGTCTGACCCTAATTTAACGTGCTATTTGTTTTGTAATCTCTTCAATGATTTCTCTGACTTTGTTTTTTCCAATAAATGCTGGGCTGCCTTGCGATCTCACAATGTGTGGTTGAGCAGGATTCTCTCATGTCCGTTGTATGGGTCTCAGTTTGAGAGTCAATCTTTTGGTTACGTCCCAAGTTTAAGCTCCATAGGTGACTACCAGGTGACTACCGGTTGCATGCATTGGTTATAGATTTTTCTTTTTAGAATCAATTGGATTTTTTTTGTTCTTAAAGTTAGAGCCTGTCTGATTTCTCTTTTTGAGGATTTCATGGAGAAGCAACTGATTTCATATAGTCTTTCAAATAAAACTCTGAATTTGATATCATATTAGAATAGTCCATAATCTGAAATTTATTAATCACATAGACTCACAACAGGCTGTTCTAATCACTATTGCTGAGCTTGGGTTATTCATGTGTTTTAGCATCAATATGTATCTATGTAGGTATTTATTCATTCAGACTTTGTCTAGACTTGACTATTCGTAGTAAAAACTTGAAATTCTATGCACACACACACACACACACACACACATACACATAAACATCCAACTCAATGAGTGCAGGAAAGTCTTTTGTTTTGTTTTTCGGAAATTCCCCACCAACCAAGTTTTTATTGGGAGCTTATTTACAATAAAAGTTAGTGATAAATTGATATCTTCGTTTATGTATTTGTTTTTCTTTGTCTTGTTCTTTTTAATCATTAATTCATGGCCTAAACGATATTGAAAATATTTCTTATCAAGGTAACCTAATTTTACCACAATCACTGCTTGATTCACGAGGTAAAAAGCGATGTATATGGTTGACAGTGATTCGTAATTCTCCTTAGGATGTTACTTTGATTAAAGGTTGGGGACAAAGATTTTTTCTAGCTGTCGAGTTTATGCATGAAACAATGAAATCACAAATCTATCGCTGTTGGAAATGAGATTCGAAATTTGGCCTTTTCTTGGATTCCGATGATGGCATATACTGTTGAAAGCTAAGTATTCATGAATGGCCCAACATTTGTTTTGAACTATGAAATTTTCAGCATGTTCTCCTTCCTTGTTCATGCACTTAATTCACAAAGATTGAACAATGTACAGGACTAGTTTGTCACTCAAAAGAAACTATTGCCTTCTAGCAATATGCCGTGTTTAGGGTGATTTATTAGAAATTGAAAAAAAATGGATGATCGAAGTACGTAACTTCTTTCGTCTTTTGTTTGGTGGTGATCACTGAAAAACACTGTCCGACATGAACCAAGGGACCATTTTTTCAGGAGAGGGCCTTTTTTTTTAAAATTCAGCTTTCTAACTTCATTGGGGAGGCTTGTACATGAGACTCATACATAATGAGCCAGTAAGAAAGAAACCTATGTTGATGTGTGTTGATGGTTTTTAATAGTGAGAATCAAAGGACAGGGAATAGATACTTGTCCGGATTCGGACTTATTGATGCACCTTTATACTATATATATATATATATATATATATATATATATATATATATATATATATATATATATATATATATATATACACACACACATATATGTATATATTCGATGTGTGTACATAGATAATCACGTAGATCCAACCCGATGCAAAAAGTAACAAATACATTAAAATAGTTCATTCTAACATCTTTGTAGCTTTGAGAGTGACAGTGTTTCACCACCGACTTGAAAATATAAAAATCAAAAAGGTATTGGAGCAGAGTTAAATATTAAAGAATTATGTGCAAAAATTCGAGATCTTAGGTGCAAATTTGAAGATTTATTGAGATATCAAAAGAAGGAACGTTTTGAAATGTATAAGATACTTTTTGCCCTCACTGTATCCCCAGATTTTACAAGCTCTTTAGTGTTTAACATTTTCTGTTCAGATACAACGAAGCTTTAGTCGTCCAATAAGAGCTAGCCCAAGAAGTTGCCCTCTCCCCAGTTTGCAGATCTTGTCGGTAAGGTAGTCAGTCCAGATTAAATTGTCACTCTTTTTTAACTTGCTCATAAAGTGCAATGGCTACCTGGTCTGCTTCATACACAAGTCCGAACGAGGGAGACGAATTTACTTGTGCACTAAGCAGTATCCTTTCGATGGACTAGCAACATGCCAGGGGGGTTGGTCGCAAAATTCTAGCTTCAGCCAGACTGGAAACTTGCAAGGATCACTAAGCTGGCTCATATATAAGAAATTAGGAGTTTGTCGCCGCTTGCATATACTCTAATGCGAGTTTTCTCCTAAGAGACGGGCGCTTTACGCCACTTTCAACCCGGACTTCCGTATCTATCACATAAACTAAGTTGGTTGCAGTCCCATACTTCAACTATTTTGGATGTGAAATATCTGCAAATGTCACGCTTAACATAGGGGACAGATAAAAGAGAGGCAAAATGAAACAAAGCCTTTGGTAAACCGCACAAGCATGTGTGGATCAATAAAAACTGTGGGGAAAAAATAAAATTTCTAAAAGGCAATTGACTTGTCCATCATCCTTTATAGTGTAAAAACTCACAAATCCTGCTTCTCTTAAAAAGAAGGCTATACAACCGATGCATCCTTCCGATTGTCACCTATGGAGCTAATGCATGGAACTTAACCAAACTGAGAAGCATGCAACGTGCACATGAGAGAATCATGCTCAACTTCATATGGAGAGAACATAAGATAGCACAGTATATTAAACAAAACAGAGGAGTCCGAAACATCATGGGAATGATTTGAAAACTCAAATGGCAATGGGCTAGACCTGAGAAAAAATAGGAGTCAGAGATATCATTGAATCGATGAAACGCCATGGACTGGTAATTTTGCAAGACTGTCAGACAAACACTGGATATCACAACTCATAACGTGGATCCCTAGAGATCATACGTGAAAATGTGGCTGACAGAAAGTAAGATGGCGTAAGAAGGTAAATAAATCAAGAGAGAACTAGCTTTGCGATACCCATGATATAGATGTCTGGCGAATCAATGGGAAGGTATACGTCCACCGACTGACGCTAAAAGGATGCTGTTGTTGATCATGATGATGGTCCTGGGTCATCTTTCAGCGCCACTTATGCATCAGCGAACGTTTCCACCTGAGTTACTTACGTACTATTCTCAAAGTGCGCTGGAGCGATTTCAATATTAACATTGAAGTCCTCAAGAGTGCTTCAGCATCCTGGATTAAGACAGTGCTGCAAAAGAAAGAAACCACGCTCATCGAGAATGGAAGACTATAGACTTCAAAAGACCGTCGACGAAACAGAAGAAATACGTGAATTCCCTGAAAAAAATACCATTGTTGCTTACGGACAGACTGCAAAAGGAGAAAAGAAGAAATATAGAGACAGGAAATAGTGAGAGAGAGAGAAGGGGGATGGTGTAATGATTCTTGAAAATAGTCATATACCAGAAATGTATGTGATATATATGTATCGCATATATATATATATATATATATATATATATATATATATATATATATATGTGTGTGTGTGTGTGTATATATATATATGTATACATATATATATGTGTGTGTCTATATATATATATGTATACATATATATATATATATATATATATATATATATATATATATATATATATATATATATATATAACAGCTGTTTTGTCGTATTACAACTTTTCGCCATGGCTATAAACTATCTATATTCCCATCCAGTACCTAGAGGTAGGATTGAAACTTTTGCTTCAGATCCGGAAGCTGGTATCCTACCTTCTGCTCCACAGAACTAAGTAAGGTTGAATTCAACTGATGTATTTTATTATTTAGCTTATATTTCCCATCCACCAGAGTGCTCTATTCCAATGGAAGAGCATTGCATAAGCTTACAATAAATGAGTTACTTCACTTAAACAGTGCTCAACCTTGGATAGGGGAGCGTTAATTATATATATATATATATATAGAGAGAGAGAGAGGGAGAGAGAGAGAGAGAGGGAGAGAGAGAGGGAGAGAGAGAGAGATGCTGAGATCTATGGATAGAAAAGTTATCTCCCACTTCAAACACCTGCGTACAGTGTTCATCTGCATAAGTATCTTTGATAGCTCCGGTATTCACTTAACCAGGAACATTGAGATAAGTAATAACAACATTTGTTCGCACATTGATCAGTCGAAGCTGGTAAACACATTGCCGTTTCGTTCGCTGAGCACGATAACATTTCCACACGACGGGTGTGTCAATTCATATCAATTTCTTTGGTATGCATGACACCATCAGATCAAAAAGATAATGTTACCGATATATATATATATATATATATATATATATATATATATATATATATATATATATATATATGTATATATATATATATATATATATATATATATATATATATATATATATGTATATGTATATATATATATATGTG
>OY735239.1:3338236-3343236 GCA_963457665.1 Thysanoteuthis rhombus | reverse complement strand
AGCGTGTAATATATATATATATAAATATATATATATATATATATATATATATTACACGCAAAAAACTATATATATATATATATGTACATTACACGCGAAAAAACTTTTGTGTGTGTGTGTGTATGTGTGTGTGTGTGTGTGCGGTTGAGCGTACACACAGATGAATATATTCAGTAAAGTACATGCATAGGAACACCTGTGCATATATATAAATATGTATATATATATATATATATATAGAGAGAGAGAGAGAGAGAGAGAGAGAGAGAGAGAGAGAGAAAGGGAGAGAGAGAGAGGCAAAAGGAGAGGTATAGAGATTGATCAATATAAGTTAGTGTGTACGTGAGTGTTACGTGGTTTCATTATGTTCATGTTCGTATATAACACACAATTAAAAGCATCAATGTACTACGGATCAGGCGTGTTGATATCGATAATTATCCAAGTATACACACACACACACACACACACACACACACACACTCACATACACATATATATGTATATATATATATATATATATATATAGCCATTTGCGTGCCTCCGTATGTGTAAGTGTGCGCTTGTGTGTATGTGTGTGTTTGTGTGTGTGTATCGCTATGAATCTGTTTGCGTGCGCACATGCAGGTGTTAATTAAATCTTTTTTATTATTTTCTGAATGCAGACCTATCTAATCACATCTGCTAATTACATCTTACCACCATCGCTACAGCTTGACTACTTTCCTTATTTAATGTGCCCGTGCTAAATCCTACACACACATTGAAAAAAATATATAGATATATTCACATAAGCACAAACTTTCACATATCAAACAGAAACTCAAATCAATACACACTTTAACTGAACGCTCGTTCTTATGAAGGCATATACGCAAATCCATTTGCACTTTCCTTACGACTCGAATATGGGCTCGTCATTAGCGTGCATACATATACGTTATTATAAACCGTCAACCAAAACTGTCAACAGTGGTTTTCTCAGTTTGCAGGTGATTCTGGCTGACTGATTGGTTATGTATGTATCACACATACGGACCACGCTAATTGCGCTAGTAGACTGAAAATTCAAACTTTTACTCCTTATTGTATCTAGAAAAATGTTTTGTAACACTCGCATAGATTGTTACTGGGGTTCTGTTTACAATGAAAATTCATGCTAGATTGGTCTTTCAGTCTGGTTTCGATTTTTTTTCAATTTGGACATTCTAGTGATTGAACCCCCCCCCCAATGTATTTTATTCGTTGATCACCCGTTTTTCCAGTTTTTAACTAGTCACCCTTGACACAGCATGGTGCATTAAGATATCAGTCCTGCAATGGTTTCTATTGGGGGACTACCCAGACTTGTTCGTTACTGTAATGTTCAGGTGTGGCTATGGGCGTGTGTGCGCAGAAAGAAATATTCATGCGTTGTCGTTTTTTTGTTTTGTTGTTTTTTTTAATTATGGACTCTGATGAATCTTGTAGACGGACAGGAAAAATCTTGGTTTTATCCTAAGACTGTATTGCGTCATTTGATTGAAGGGAGGTGATGTTGTTGGTTGGGATTACAATAGACAATGTGTTTGTTACCCATGACGCAGATTGGATTATATGAAATTCCTTCGCAGCTCCATTTTCATCCATGTATATATAGACACGTATATGTACACTTCGAATATGCATTATTGAGTTTGCATGTGTGTGTATACATATATATATATATATATATATATATATATACATATATATATAGAGAGAGAGAGACAGGGAGAGAGAAAGAGAGAGGGAGTGAGTGTGTGTATGTGTGTGTGTGTGTGTGTGTGTGAGAGAGTGTGAGTGAGGAGGTGAGAGAAAAAAAAGAGACGGAGACGGATACACTGAGAGAGGAAGAAATAGATGGGTTTGGCTGTACAGAAAACCATATTTTTGTGTGCGTGAATGTATATATAAAGTATGAGAATGCATGGATATATATCAATATCAATCTCTCTCTCTCTCTCTCTCTCTCTCTCTCTCTCTCTCTCTCTCTCTCTCCCTCTTTATATATATACATATATGTGTGTGTGTGTGTGTGTGTTTTCCAGATATTATGAGAATATCAAAGTACAAATCAGGAATTCAATATCCGATTTGTGATGGGTTTATTTCATAAAGTTTTTTATATACAAACATTTAGTTACAAAGTAGAACTTTATATATATATATATATATATATATATATATATATATATATATATATATATATATATATCCATTGATGAATGGTGACAAGTGGACAGTTATGTTGGAAATTCACATCAAATATATTTCTGACTCGAATACAACATAGATATTCGTCTATTACCACCAAAATTACACCGAAAGTTTATTATGAACCGACACACACATACACATATATCCATATGTACATATACATTCATAGATATATGTGTGTGTGTTTACTGACACATACATCCTAAACAAACATTCATACGTATATATATATATACATATATATATATATATATATATATATATATATATATATATATATATATATATAGAGAGAGAGAGAGAGAGAGAGAGAGAGAGAGAGAGAGTAATCGATATGAAAATACTACTTTATTTTAAAATGATTTCGATATAAAATGCCTTGAGCGAATTGGAGCAGTTGAATTTAATTATGTTCATCAAATTAGAATAAAAAGTGCTCAATATATCAAACATGATATAGAGCAACATACTGGAACATTTGGAAGAGAAATCATCGAATGTGCAATTAGATAACTTCGTACATTTACTGACATACATTTTTTTTACATCACACAGATTATCATATATATGTTCATGCGTGCAAGCAAAAACACACACACATATATATATATATATATATATATATATATATATATATATATATATATATATATAAATGTGTGTGCGTTAGTATGCGTGTATGTATTTATATTCTAGAAAGCTTTAAACACTAAACATTGAAAGACTTTTTCAGGAATATTTTTGTGTCACTGCAGTCTCTCATTTCCCAATACCTGTCGAAACAATTTATGTAATTTCTTTCAGTGTTTTTTTTTCCTGCTTTATATATTATTATGATACAATGTATGAAATTTCTTTTGTTGTGATCATCAGTCATAATCATGTAACGGTTTTGGGGATTTTGAAAACAAAACAGTGATATTAACGTGACATCCCAGCAGTAATTATTAACCAACACCTCCACCTATATATATATATATATATATATATATATATATATATATATATACGTGTGTGTGTGTGTGTGTTTGTGTGTGCTTGTGCATGTGTATGCTTATGAGTGAATGTGTGTGCGTGTGTGAAAACACTATATTGCTACTACATTATTAGTCCTCGGTCTCATGTCTTACTATTCTACATTTGTGCCAACAAGTTCAGAGCATTACTGTTACATATTACATATTTGCTATTTTATTGCATATATATATATATATATATATATATATATACATCAATACACATACATAAATTAGAATTTCATTTCAAATGCAATCTGAGTTTATTAGAAACACACCCAAAATAAAAACATGTAAACTAATTTTGCCAAACATTTCATCCACAAAAAAGATTAGTAACAGAAAAAATTGCTCTATACCAAATTAAAATCATGAAGTAGATATATTGATGGAAGCATAAATGAATGCCCTTGCAAAAAACTTGTCTTATTTTTTGAGACCCCCAGAATAAGGCTATATTAAAACAGTTGACAATCTATTTAATAAAAGGAAAAAATACTTGCACTAAGGTCTTGAAATAAATAGTGAAATGCAAATAAGATAACACGATGAAAAAACATTGAAGGGATGGAAAAGATGTGTATGGTAGCTGGTACTAGATACTTTGGGACCGTATATAGAAATCGTTTTTCTTATTTTCTTTCCAAAATGAAAGGTTTACAAGACTGTATATATATATATATATATATATATATATATATACATATATATATATATATATATATATATATATATATATATATACATATATATATATATATATATACTATTGTAAAATAGATACATAACCCGACAGAAATAATTATAAATTGCGTCATATGACTTTAAAACTCTGTTTGAAATGACATCCTATTAATACACGATGAATGTATCATTCGGTCTAGACTGCGTAAACAGAGTAAACAATTAGAAAGATAGACTGCTGCAGGGCCCGAGCTTCCGACCAGGAGGTAGCAGTCTGAAAATTGAACCATTGGGCTAAACGGCCCACCGGGGAGGTGAAGGATCAAATAATTGGTATATGTCCAAATATCTTCAATGTTCATTCACTGCCTATATCAGCACTATTAGTTTCTCAGCGCAGACAATTTCAAGAAATGACAAAAAATGGATATATAATCCGACATTTCAAATAGAGTTTCAAAGTAAAATAACTATATATATATATATATATATATATATATATATATATATATATATATATATATATATATATATATATCGTAGAACACTAATATACATATATATATATAATAGCATTACGTAATACTGTTCCACAGATCGTAAACACACGGGCACACACACATATACAGATGTATTATGTGAATGAAAGATGTCTGCATACCGCATGTATACATATATATGTATAACTCAATGCATACTTGTGCATGTAGACAGTATATTCAGGCTTGGACTAATGAATACATCTATGTATACTTATGTTCCTTGTATGTAAACTTGTTAATATCATGCACACGCATGTCAACTGCATGTGCAAACCTTGATACAAACGTAATTCACCATGTCTGTCGCTGTACACGTTAGTGTTTCTCTCGCCTAAAGCTCATATTCAATGATTATTTCAGTCAGGTCGTGACTCGCCTTCGGTTCAGTAGGCCATGGTTCAATCTCTCGACGATTTAAACCAAACACTGTACAATTGGTACCCAATGCCTCCCCGTTGAGCACTCGGTATAATGACAAGGATTCAGGAACTTATCCCCGGTACTAAGGGGTTTCGGCCAG
>OY735239.1:3325736-3328236 GCA_963457665.1 Thysanoteuthis rhombus | reverse complement strand
ATCACTGAAACGTTCCCCCAGGCAACATATGGTATACATGTTAAAGTTCAGGAATATCGGGGAAAAAAGTATAATTTTCATCAAGCCATTTGTTTTTACCTACCAAAAGTTTTGTATATTAAGATCAGGGGATGACTTTACATTATATATATATATATATATATATATATATATATATATATATATATATATATATATATATATATATATATATATATATATACATATATGTATATGGATATATATATATGTATATATATATATATATATATATATATATATATATATATATATACATAATACAAATCAGAAATACAATGAAATACAATTTAATGCAATATCCTGTATGCAATGGGCTTATTTCATAAAGTGCACGATACATTCAGGATTAAACATCGTTGAGTTAGAGTACTGTTTGAGATGCGATGAAGTACAGGGTTCGCAATTCAAACACGAATATGTTTCTGCCATAAATAGAATCAGGGGACGATCCTTCATCCTTGAAAAATAGAAAGCCCCCCCCCAAATCTTCCCAAATTTAGATCGAGTATTATGTACATGAACACACACGCACACGCACATGCATGCACACACAATCATATATATATATATATATATATATATATATATATATATATATATATATATATATATATATGTGTTCCAAAAAATCTTTACCGTAAGTAGATGTTTTGTATCAAACACTTTTATGAAATAAACCCATCACTCATCGTATAATCGATAAGATTTGTAATTTAATATATATATATATATATATATATATATATATATATATATACATATATATATATATATGTATATATATATATATATACATATATATATATATATGTATATATATATATGTATATATATATACATATATATAAATATATATATATATATATATATATATATATATATATATATATATATATTTCAAAGCAGTTATGTATGCGTGTTTACCCTCAAAAGTCGAGAACTAGGCATTTCCGATGGAGAACAGCCGATTCATCCAAATAAGATTCCTATGGGGTCAGTGTTTCCATTCACAATGAAAAACTAAATCTTATCACTGAAGAAATCTGTAAGAACAACAATTTACCTGCGTTTAAGAACAAGGTAATTACACTCAGGTCCAAAATCACAGTGAGAAAAATCTACCTTTTTTCAAAAAAAGATATTGTACTTTCATTTTATCATGCTCTCAAACTTTCCAGAGCGAACAATTTATCAGAAGGGGTTCTGTTTACAAAGTAGCTAGAATGTTTACTGCATCTTTACTTTCCATACATCGTAGGTAACCATGAATGTGAATTACTTTCTTTCTCAGTGCTTCTGCAAGTTTGGCAGTATACTTTTAAAGAATCTTAACCTAAGAAGGCGATTTTTTTTTTCAGCAGGAAGCTTTAACCTTACTGGTAACCTTAATCCATACACAAACACAGCTATAAAAATAATAGGCCCAATTCAAATCCAATAATCCGAAGTACAAAGTAACAACTCCGAAAGGGAGCACCTGAATTCTCGGTTTCGAGTCAAGATAATTGTAAGGACTTAGGAGGTGATAAGGAGGTTTTCGTAGGGTTGCGCTCTGGCCTGCATTTGTCTCCCCATGGGCCGCTGAAGTAGGGGTGTCGAGCATCCTTCATGATTTGATTTGATGAAATCTCCTAGCTCATGTACTCTCCATTGTTGTTAGATTTAGAGTTTTCGAAGACAATGTCGAGAAGACTAACTAGTATATATATATATATATATATATATATATATATATATATATATATATATATATATGGGTGTGAGAGAGAGCAAGAGAGAGAGTGAGCGAGAGAAGTAGGAAAAAGCCACACGGGTTGAAAACTATTCTATATTTGATAACTTGGATACTTGGTAAAATGTATGGTAGATCGACTAGTGGATATATATATATATATATATATATATATATATATATATATATATATATATATATATATATATATATGTATATATATATATATAAAGAGAGAGAGAGACACAGACAGACAGACAGACGGACAGATAGATGGATAAATAGGTGAGAAGTAAGGAAAAGCTATACCAGTTGAAAACTATTTTATATTTGATACATGGATACTTGGTAAAAAAAATGTTTTTATTCATGGTAGCATTTTCCAACTCAGAGAAATTAATTCTCTGACCAGTTAGAATTTTTAGCATCAGGTTTCAGAGTAAATGAATGGTATTGTCAGGATATGCATCCCGGTGATAAAACTTATATATCAAAAATATTGTCAGGGACTGACGCTTTAGCTCTATTTGATGACATAGGTAATTGTCAAAACCTAAAAAATAAACATATCTTTATTACTACAATTTGGACCCTTTTGCCTGATCACAAGAAAATTATGCAGATTCTCAAGGCTTAGTCTACAGAGAAATCCTTTTATTTCAATTAAAAATATTTTCTTTTGCTTACTGAAGGAGTGTCAAATATCATAATACTCGGTACAAAGAT
>OY735239.1:3288236-3318236 GCA_963457665.1 Thysanoteuthis rhombus | reverse complement strand
TACTACCAAGTTTCAAGTCTGACTTGAAATAGCCGAGAAACAATATGGTGACAGACCGACCGACAAAAGAAAGCACAGAGCCTCTTAAAGGGAGGCGGAGATGTTTATAAGATTATATTGAATACTATTCTCAGATTGAACGTAGCATTGAAGTAACCTTTATGCAGATCGAAGCATTCGAACTTCAATATGAAAATAATAAAGGGTTGAATAGAAATAATTTGCCATGACAATGTTTTTTTCCAAAAGTTTCATTTGAACAATTTCGACAACCGAGGATCCACAACCATCGCCATTTTTTCATTTTATCCTAATTATCTATCATCAAATATGGTGCAATGATTAGTTTATTATTAAAGTAAACATTGACTTAATAACGGTCCAATTCTACGTCGTGATTAAAGAAAAATAGCTTGTCGTGGAGGTAAACAGGATTTCTGGGCTTTTTTCTTCCCAAAACAATCAAGAAAAACTTGAGGCAAATTGTTTTCAAATTCTAA
The DNA here is from genome assembly GCA_963457665.1 of Thysanoteuthis rhombus. Lineage (NCBI taxonomy): Eukaryota > Metazoa > Mollusca > Cephalopoda > Oegopsida > Thysanoteuthidae > Thysanoteuthis > Thysanoteuthis major. The sequence goes on along the minus strand of OY735239.1, from coordinate 3,317,736 downwards.
TTACGTTTTCAAAATAGGCTGTCGATTTCCCAGTAGAAAGTTTAAAACATTCCGTACAGATACGCTTCGCTATTTTGCGTGGTTTCCTTTATCTGCGGATGTGGGGGCTTGGAACTTATTCAACGCAGATAATGAGGTCCTACTATATTTACTTTTTACACATTACCCTGTGACACAAGTCTCTGTGGATTATGTAGTGTTATTAGGTCATATTTGGTGAGTGCAAAAGTGTCCGGCCAAAAAAGAGAAAAACGTTGTGAAACAGTGAGTCTAGTCTCCAGTTTATAGAAAAAGAATACAGGGAAGTTTTGCGCTCGTTCGATATACTGTTCTCAAAAGAAATATTCTTAAATGGAAAAGTCTTGAATAAATATTGCTCTTTGAAAAATTAATAGATTCTATATCGTTCTTGAGATGAATGATTCATCAGTAAAGACCAGTGTTACACATTAATCCAAGAACAAGAACCGAATGTTCAATGAGGGGTCTGTTATAAGGTTCAAATGTTTATAATTGAAACGTTTAAACGTTTCTTATTTATATATTATGTTATTCAAAGTTAATGATTTCGGGCGTGTGGTATCTCATAAGGGAACACGTTTCTATTAGGTTTCGAGTAAATTTGACTCAAAACAGCTGAGAAATCAATTCCAAAGTATTTATTTAAATTCATGAGCCACTATCGAACAGATCAAGTGATCTTGAATACTAGAGAGATTTTTAGACGACAAATATCTCATCAGGGGACACCTCTCTATCAAGTTTCAAGTAAATCTGACTTGAAACAGCTCAGAAGTAAGATGAGGATATGCCTACCAATCGACGGACAAAGCCTCTTGAAATACATAAAATGCTCTGGGAAATACAGGAGAGCGTGGTATTGCAGGCTAAGAGCGTGTACGGTAAACGGGGATGTACGCCTGGCACGTTTTCTGAAGACTTAGTACAAAACTGAGATGCCCATCTTTTTATGTATGACTGAAATAATTTCAAGTGTTATCAAATTTCATCTTAATGCTGGCAAAAACTTGTTGATCTTCAAAATTCCATGTAAATTGAATACAAGCAAATGAAAACTTTATTTTGCTGTCAAGGAACGAATCCATAAACGTCAGTTATGTAAACAGTATCCAAAAATATAGAAAAATGACAAAACTTAACGAGTATTACAGTAAAATTATTAAATTTGACAGAATATAAGTTTCATTACAATTCCATCTATTCTTCACTCAGATATTCATTGAAACTCATTATGGCCGTCAATGTTGACTTTAAATGATTTGCAATTTCAGTTATGAATCTACTATTGCGATAATGACTAATTTTCAGCTTTTATTTGTTCTCTGATTGACTTATGTAATTCTAACCCTAACCCTAACACTAACCAAAACCTCACCTTAAACTAAACCCTGAATAACCGTCATTAGATGAAGATTTAAATGATTTTGTTTTCATTCATTAGTTCCATGATTGACATATTCTTTGTTGTTAAATGTATCGGAATATACGTGTGTTTTAAAGTTTAAAATTACAGTTTTAAATAGTTTACGCTGCGTCAAAATATTAAGTATACATAGGCATTCAGTTTACGCAGCTTCAATGTATTAGCTTCAGATTTAGTTCACACTGCTTTATTATATTATGTATACACGAGATTTAATTTACGCTGCTTCAATGTATTAGGTATCCATAGATTATGTTAAATCAGCTTCAATCTATTAGGTATGATTTAGTTTACGCCGCTTCAATATATTAGGTATGTATCGAGATTTAGGTTACATCGCTTCAACGTTGTATAAAGGTTTGGTTTACGCCACTTCAATATATAATTACCCTATTCTTCTATGATTAATGAGCGAATTAAGTTCGCTATGAAGTTTGGAATAAGTGTTGAGTCCCTGTGAGTTATATCAAGGGCTGCTACAGAATTAAATCACTAAATGTACCAAATGGGGCTGAGGCACGTACCAAATCACCGATAAAAGTACCAAATAGAGAAAAATACCAGAAAGTATTTAAATAATCTAAACTCACATACCATTTCATTTTTAAGTGTATTTTCATTTGAATGCTATTTTTTTGAATTTTTCATCTGCAGTTTTTCAGCAACAGTGTTTTCTGCCCTATATAAAGCTGAACTACTGTGTCACCTAACGTACTTCTAGATGTTAACGTAATTTATAACCGCCTTGCAGAAAGAGAAACGAAACATAATTTTTCAAAACATGTTACTCGAATAGTGTATCAAGTATGTATTTAAGTAGAATTTGCCCGAAAGTACCAGCTTTTTCCGAGCGTTGTACCAAAGGCACCAGAATATGCCAAAAGTACCAACTTTGTACGTACGTACCAAAAGTGGCAGGGCTGTCTATATCTCTCAGCGCATATGAGCATGTGCTCCTCTGTATAGGCTAGCATGTACTTTCTTGAACTGCATTCATAGAGTCCGCAAGTCTATTGGCGCTCAATCGCATGTGCCTTCAAAAGTGCGTGTGTGCCAAAATTATGAATGAAGTTACGCTTTGAACTGAATAGATCAACCAGCGCGTGTACCGGATAGAATGATTTATTCAATGAATGAACGAATAAATGTAAAACGCAATTGTGCCGATGGCCTATATATATATATATATATATATATATATATATATATATATATATATATATATATATATATATGAGTGTGTGTGTGAGTATTCGTATGTGTCTGTGTCTGTGTGTGCGTGCTCGTATAGGGACTTAAGGTTTCATAATGCACATGAATAATGAATAATTGAATAAATATGTATGAATATATACATATATATATATATATGTGTGTGTTTGCGTGTATATATACATATATATGTGTGTGTGTGCGAAGATTTTATTCTCAGTGTGTACATTTAGGCATAGGAAGATATGAAGTGTGAACATATATATTTATTTCTCTTCATATGCTTATATGTACACACAGAGTAAGAAAAACTCTGAATACATGTATGATATATCTATCCTTTCCAAAAGATCCTTTGAAAGATTACATAAATTGCATTAACAGATATTAAGGAATAATTGACTGAAATGACATTAAGTTTGGAAAATCCTTTACATCTTTAGTGTTTAAAGCTGTAAAACCTTCTACATTATATATATATATATATCCTAACCAATATTAACGCGTTTGAGTGTGTATGTGTTTTAATGCATATGCGAATATCTGAACATTTAATAATCGAGGGTGCGTAAATACTTGCATGATTTGTTGTGACCATACATATATTATTGATATGGACTTGTTCAAAATAGTATACATAGCAGGTCTGGTTAGTCATTCAATAGTAACCGTCACGTGATTAAGCTCTCTTGGCTGCATACCTCGTTGAGGTGCTCAATTAAGATAGCAGAAAGTGGTAATCAGCGATTAAGTTACTTCTCTAAAGTTATGTTGAATGAGAAAATTTTTTGAAAAAAAAAAAAAAAACTTGTGCAGACGCTGCTGGACACAGATTGAGGGACGTATTTAGCATAAAATTACACTGTAAATCTAACTTCCCTCCTAACTCTAAACATAATGAGACTATGTTCAAATGTCCAGGAATGGAGCTCCATTAGTGCGGTCTTTACGCTTCAATCATATATAGCCTACCAGCCAGACCGAAGAATGAACAATTGCAGGGGCAGGGGGCACGGGGGCAGAGAGGTGGTTAATTGCCTTAATGAATACACATGTACTCTAGACGTCACCAGTTTGGCTTTGTCGATATTCGCTTTTCAAATAAAGGTCGAAATCATAAACCTTCAATTAAAACTGTCACCAAAACAGCTTAGATTCTTGAGCTGGTCTGGTTGGCTAGCTGATTGGCTCATGGTATTAAGCGTGCAGAACGACCGTATAGGGCTATAAGGCTAAAGATTTAGATTTGAACTCCTCGTTATAACGGAAGGAAAATTGTTCTTTAAAACCATCCATATTTTTTAGTAGGTGGCCTTTTTTACAATTTAGATTTATGTTAAGTTGATCCCTCAGTTTGTGCCCGCTCGATTTTTAGTCATCATCATCATCATCATCATCAGTCTTTCAACGTCCCTCGTTGGACGTAGAACCTCCCCAAGATTCGCCATACTTCTCTATCAAGGGCGTCGGGGAGCCAGTACTTTCTGAACTTGTCTTGCTCGTTTCTCGAGCTTATATTCTGCCGGCCTCAGTTGCGCATGTGATCTCTGGGGATCCATGTCATGATGAACATCGGTTGTCCACCATTCTTGCAACATGGCCAGCCCATCACAATTTGAGTTTTTCAATGGATCCTTTGATATCTAGGACTCCTTTCTTTACCCAGATGTACTGTGCTGTCTAGTGGTCTCTCCACATGAAGTCCAGCATAATCCTTTCATGCGCACGTTGCATGATCCTCAATCCGCAGATCACTATCCAACAAAAAGCGAAAGAGGTACCTCATTCATTAGTGAGTCTTTTTTTTCCAATTTTCCAATTGATCACTCCCAACACGGCATGTCGCCAAAAGATGTTGATCGGGTGTCGGTTTCTATCGAGTGACTATCTCGACCTGTCTAGATTCGAATTAAATATGCCATTCAGCGAAAGCATAAAATGCAATCTTTTTCAACTGATGATATTTTGATATTTTCCCAACCGAGCAAAAATCAATTCAGCAAATCTTACGAATGCGAATCTTGTACTTATATACAGAACTGTGATTTTTTTTCAATTTCTCTGTCGAAACAATTGACAACTAAGAAGTGATATTTTTTATTGTGAGAACATCTCCAGTCCATCAGTTGCAACAATGGACTCTTCCCCTGAAACGAGAAATCATACAAAATCTAATTTTTTTTTCACGGGGATTTACAAGTATATATATATATATATATATATATATATATATATATATATATATATATATATATATTAGCACAGTTGGAAACACGCGCAAAACTGGAGAGTACCTACTCGACCAAATTCACAAGTTTTCTTTACGTGTTTATGTTCACATCTGATGAATGCCCCTGGGAAAGAAATGAATCCATCTCTTCACCACCTAGTTATGGTTAAATAGTAAGACATCAACCATTCTAGGAGAAGCACAACTGATTCCGATTCGACCTTCTCCAGCAGCCTAGCTAATACCAGTCGTATCGCTCGCTCTCAGCTTTCGTCTGCACTACATCAGCGAGGCCAAGAGGGGGGATTCTGACGACTAGACATCCCAGGATCTCCACACCCTTCTTCCAGGTATGAGCCCCGGAGGAGACTCTCCAGCTTCGTTCCGTTGTCTGCAGAGACAGAACAGAGACCATTCAAACTTGCAAACTACTCACTGCGCTTCTTCATGCTCCCCCAAAAAGTTGGGCTGACAAAAATCCTTAATAAGTAAGCATCCAATTGAGACTGAAGTCTGTACACCTATAGGATTTATTCGAATGCTCACTTAACTATAGGTACCCACAAATAATAGTTAGGGTAGAGGCTCCAGAGAGAAAGAGACAAGTAAGGTCAATGACAGGATTTTGCTAAGCATTAGGCTACGGCTGCAAGCCCAGTCAATATCTATGCAATCATGATTGCGAATATTCAGTAACCTTACCTTGATCGTGAACCTGCTTCGCTAGCAGTGTTCTGTGAGTTTAGCATGCCTGACATTGCAACAAGGCAACTATAGATGTGCCCCTTCCAAAGGTGCTTGTTTAGAAAGAGGTAGACTTTATCGTGTGTGAAACAGCCTGCCATAATTGTTATATACTATAATGCCCACCTGTTCCACAGAACTAAAGCTTCAAAATATTTCAGTGATTTGTCTTCAGTGTTGAAAAGTGTTAGATCCTTTAAATATACATTTGGATAATTCTATGGAGCAGAAGTCAAGGGAGATAATTAATAGAGGAAGATCTATAATTATAAATATTTTTTCATAATTGGATTTTTCAGTAAAACTCAAAACATGACACTGTACAACTTTGTGTGCTGACTAATAAATCTTATGGAGGCGAACAATAACTTTGTGCAATGACCAGTTGTCGAGTTCACGCGGTGCATGCGTGCATATGAGACACAGACAAAAATTTCTTGATTCTCGAAATTTTGGAATTTCATTTAGGTTCGAATCCCACGAGGTGGTGCCAGCAGAAAATACGAACAAATATATTTATATGTTAGCTTGTATGTATCAATGTATACCTGGGAATCTATTACAGTTACCAAAAGTACACAGCAGCGTGGAACTCGGAGTCACCATGAAGCGTTGATGACTCAGTTAACATTGTCTATATTCTCATATTCTTTATCCCTGATATCGAGCACTCTTCCTTCATAATAATAATAATATACATATATATATATATATATATATATACATTGTGTCACCCACAGACAGCTGTTTTGTTGTATTACAACTCTTCAGTGTGGCTATAGACTATCTTTTACCCCATCCAGTACTTAGAGGTAGGATCGAAATCATAGCTTCAGACCCAGAGGCTGGTAACCTTTCTCTGCTCCACAGAACTTGACAGTCAGTAAGGTTGAATTTAAGCGATATATTTATCTATGCATATATTCGCCATCCACGGGAGTGCTCTATTCCTATGTTGGAAGAGCATTGTATTTATATATATATATATATATATATAAATATATATATATATATATATATATATATATATATATATGTATATATCTTCTATCATGAGCAACCCCTAAAGATGAGATATATATATATATATACATATATTACCTTTAGGGGTTTCTCATGATAGAAGAGAGCTTGATATCACAGAGGGAGCATATGTACATATTTAGATATCTATATGTTCGGGAAAGGTCATTATAAAATAGCCATCAGTTTATTTGTCTTGTGTATAAATATTTATCCTTAAAGTTTACGAGAAAAATGTGTACATCTATCAGCTAAAAATGTATATTCATACAAATCTATAATTTTATTAATTCTTTTTATCTATTTTCTGTGTCCATAAGGAATTTTACAAGCATGATTCTCGCACACAGAAAATAGAGGATAAGAATATTGATCAAAGGAATCCCGCTCTAAGGTTTGAGCGATCTATTGTGTACGAGCAACGTGCGACCGATAGCAATGAAAGGAATATATCGTGTTCACCAACTGAGCCGCGTCCGTTACCCAAAAAATGGGAAAAAACCCAGAAAATTCATGAATGATAAAGAATGTAAAAATACCCACGTGGGCGCTATCGCTAGTGTACAGGTGACCCCCCGCTCTGATACGTGGTCTAAGAAAGCCAAGCGGGCTGCGAGAAAAAAAAATGTAGGGAAATTGATATTTTGGGGTCCATTATTGCTGTAACGAGAACCGCGGTATAACGAAACGCGTTATAACGGAGTTCGCCCGTAGTAAAGCGCGTGCAAGCGTGGCCTTATTAGAGAGATTTGGTCTGTCAAGATGAAAGGAGGAAATATCATACTTGCAAAACGCTGTTGTAGCTGGTAAGTTCAATTACGCCCGTGCGTATGTCAGAGAGAGAGGAAGAAGGGGAGAAAGGAGTGAAAAGGGAAGAAGGAGAGAGAGAGAGGGGGTGGAGAGAGGGAGAGCATTTATGAATGGGAAAAGGACGTGAAATATATTTCTGCATGTGTCAGCGCGAACGAAACCATCGTTTCGTACTCATGAATGGAGAAATGAATTAAAATGTCTTCTGTTCGTGTGTCTGAATAAAGGGAAGAATGGCGCGCACGCTTGTGCGGGGTTGCTAGGTCAGCCGTTTTTCGGCTAGATCTGGCTGGTTTATTTTGAATTAAACCAATAAAAATCTACACTAGCCGATATCTAACCTTTCAGAAAAAATAATTTGTAATTATAAAATCAAATGTAAAATTGTTTATTCAATAAATAAATTGTTTTATTTTGCATTTTTTTGTGATTAGTTACGTTATTTGATAAATAGATTTTAAATGAATATGCCTAACATTTTAGCTATACGTTTAGCGGGAAATTGGAATATTCAGTCGATTTTAACCATTTTAAAAACAATCTTAGCTATAAGTAACCAACTATACATCGTAACAATGTGCTTGTGTCGGTATTAGTATGTGGGTGTGCATGCTGTGACAGATTCTATCCCCTAGGCCCTTTCAGCTGAGCTTTTGTAAGCCCCATTAATCACGTTGCCGGTCCCCCAACCCCATAGCTCGGATAAAGTAATGTTTAGTCACGTTAAGTAACTTGGATCGTTATACTAAATATAATGTACTATTTGCGTAATGTGCAGTTGAAGCTCCTACTTCGTTTGCTCCAACTTAGGGCGATTCTATTCGAACAAAGTAGGAGCTACAACTACTAGTTTGATAGATTTGACAAAAGCTCCCAGATTGTACATGTTTTGTCCACTCAGCTGTTCAAAATAGGAGCTCTACCTGCTCTGCAAAAGTGCTGAGATGTCATCTGAAATAATCCCACACTTAATTAAACCAGTTTTCGTAACCCAATTGAACCATTTTTGTACACTTAATTAAATCAAAATTTTTCTCTTGACAACCCTCCGCTCCAGGATCCAGGGCTCACACCGACTCAGCCCAAATGTTCATCTACAACTGTGTGTTGTGTGTACGGGATTGATAAACATGCCTGAGCTTTTATTCATAGTACAGAATAAAATGGAAAACATTTAAATGAAAATCATTGACATGTGTATACTCGTTATATAGGAATACCATACACGTATGCATGACTATATGATAATAATATGTGGTAGGATTTTATAAGCATGATAATTGAATTGATACAGAAGGTGTGAGATGGATGAGGTTGAACAAAAAGAGACTAGATGCATGCTCATAAGCTAAGTTTTATTCAGGCCTTGCTGATAGCGACATGACTTGACAGCATCACCATCTGAGCCGTCACAGGCCTTTATTTTGTGGGTTATGTTGCGTGTGAAATACAAGTAACTTCAAGCAAACATACACACATGTGCGCTCACACGCAGAGAAATCTCTCTCTCTCTTCCTTTCTCTCTCTCTCTCTCTCTCTCTCTCTATATATATATATATATATATATATATATATATATATATATATATATATAAGTGTGTGTGTGTGCGTGTGTGTGTGTGTGTGTGTGTGAGTGTTTCTGTACACCTACGTAGATGATACGTTCAAATTCGACCCAAGGCCACGATGGTGATGACAGATCTTGCTATACCGACTACTCAGCCAAATCAACTATCATCATCAGTTTATGGGTCTGGGAACGCTCATAAATCTAAAAGAATTTTTTTTTTCATCTTCGCTCTACGCCATACAAATGGTCTTCATAAGAGGCGCTACATTCAGATTGTGAGGGAAAATATCTTTTATTCACACAGATAGGTGTGCATCAATTCATTTCTTCTCACTCACAGCCAGTCCAATCAGGGGGTTCAGAGGCTGTAAGGGCGTGGGGCCTTTTACTCGCGTTATTGAGCAGAGCGAAAAAAATTATCTCTTCTTTACGGGGGGGTTAACGGGATAGCCAGAGGAGGTTCTCTTTGTGATCCCCAGCTGCTTACAGCACGTGGTATCTCAAAACGGTCACCCATCCAAGTACTGACTAGGAGAGACGCTACTCAACGTTGTCCGACATGATTAGGCCGCAAGAATACACATACGACAGCCACACCCAAGCGCGAAGTACACACTCGTAAGCTAAAAGATTTGCCACTGATTGCCCATTCAGTAAAAGCCATTGTTGCCTAGTATGTTTTTTTATTTATAGCCAAAACTTTCCTTAAAATGACTAAAATCACCTAATTGTTTTCATTTGTAGCTAAAAATAAATATTATTTATACTTTTTTAAAATAAAATGAAATACTTATATACTGAGACTTCAGTGCCATTCATCAATAGAAAATTCTACGTTTAGTTTTATTAAACTTAGAAGATTTTTTTTTAAAGCCAAAGTTCCGAATATCGTAAATTTTCAACGGTTGAACTGTAAAAAAATAGTCAGCCAGATCTAGCCAAAGAGTTGCTAATCTGGCAACCCTGCTAAAAGCATACATAAACATGCGTTCACCCACACACGCACACACAAAAAGACGTTGGTCTATTTTCATTAATCAACTTCAGCTTTCCTATATACGAAGTCTCAGTGAAGCTTTACTACACGTGAAAGTATTACCTACATCGCGGACTTGGACCCGCTGGTAGCCTTTCGTAAATGCTGGTGAAGCTCCTACTTTGTCTGCTCCTTCTTTTTCCCGTCTGAGTCTAAAATAGGACTGGACGATGTAGGAGCCTATCTCGTTATTGTTCCTAGATAGTCCTATTTAGGGGGATCCCATCAATGCAGAACTGTATTAAGATTCATTCATCGGAAGTTCAAATCTGGTACTAATCAATCTTCCAGGATTTCCGCTGTTTTGATGGTGTTTATATCCCGGGCCGATTTTAACATCTACGTGTCTCAGTCCAAAATATTTCTTCAGGGTTCTTCCGTTTTTCGTATTTAGTTACCATTTTGACAAAATCAGAATATCTATAAGGTTACGATACTCAATTTAACGTACAGTGCTTTTAACAAAATAAAACCACCCGACAAATTGATTGTTTTTAGGGGGCCCTAAAGCTTAGGGGCTTTGTGCAGCAGTTCTGTTTTCGCTGCCTCGAGTACGGTGTTGAATATATCAGAGAATGAACACGGTAGCTCATAAGATGAAAATTCTGTTCAGATGGTTATTGTTTTATTTGTTTTTCTGACGAACGAGGTGCTAACTAGGCTGAAGTAAGTCTTAAGTCTTAGGTATGCGATTAACATGCAAAACGACAAGTCTGTTTTGGCACTCAATCGAAAACGTCATGTTACCGAGGTCTTTCGGTAAGAGACCGAGTGGGGCCAATCAATTAAAAGATTGGAAAATGCATGATCAGTGAATAATCTTTCATCTATCATTGGATCGGTTGATAGTCAGAATTTTCAACAACGAAATATCAAACAGCGTGAATGCCATCGGACACGAGCCTAGATGCTAAGTAAGCATTATTTCACGTTGTAAATTGAATCCCAAACTGAACACTTCTTTTGAACAGGGAATGTTCGAAAAGAAAAAAAAAGCAACTTGTTCTTTGTAGAAATAGGGCAGAGCGTCAAGGTTTAAATTTCCAGCTTTCTGACTTCATTAGTGCGGCCTATATGCATGACACATGCATGCAAACATAGCAAGCAAGTCAGAAACGCTAGAGGAATGTAGAATAAACAAAAACATAAAAAAACATGTTGACAGTTTTGCTTGACTGTTTCTAATTAAAGGAAATGAGCTGGAATATGAGTAACTTGACAGCAAGTTGGCATTAAAGAATGCTGCTGAAATGTTGAAAGAATTTTAACATATTGATCGAGCCGTTCATTTTACACAATTCTCGAAATCACTCAACCAGAAAATTAAGAATCTCATTTTCTGTCATTTTTTCCCCTTTTCTTCAAGGAAGCTATTTTACGCCTCAAGTTTTCTTTGATTTTGAGTGACCTCTTTTCACAGGCATATCTCGTTATAACGCGGTTCTTTATAGCGCAGTTCCCGTTATGCGTGGGTGGATAATGCCAAAAATGCTTAATTTCTGATTGCTACATTAATCATGGCTCAGTTATAACGTAGTGCTGTTTACCTGACTCCTACACCTGCTTTATAATAGAGGAAGCATATGTATATATATATATATATATATATATATATATATATATATATATATATATATATATATATATATATATATCACTAGTATAAAAAGCATCCATCACTTTCCAAATGTTTATTTTAAGATCTTGCAACACTCTCAAAATTGATTTTTCCTGCCCTTGATTTAGACCAAAGATATCCGATTTTTTGTGAATGAATTTTCAATGTGCAGTTTTGTTTCGATATTTTAAAAACATCTTTTTTGAAACAACGATATGTTTCCTTTCTCAAATTTGTCCTTGGATAAAGTATTGCAACATTATTATCCACTCTGACTTTGTTTTTTTCCTACGTTTATCCTAACTTTCAGCTGCTTTTTATCACAAAGTCGTACCATTATCAAACGGCAAAGATTAAATATCGTAATTGAGGAACAAAGATCAAGCCCAAGCTGAGAATCGAACTCACACTTTCAAATCAGAGGGGATACCAGCTTGTAAAGATTTAAAAAAAAAAGATTTAATCTTTGATTGAAATTCTGTCAATTTTGAAGCTGTATAAGGATCCTGGAATTTTTCTGAAATATATTGGATAGATTTTGCCCTCAGTGTGTGTGTGTGTGCTCACACACTCGCATGCGTACGTGCGTGGATGTGTGTGCACAGTATTCCCTACCATCCGAAGTGGAGCGTCCGTATAAAAACTTTCCGTAAGCTGAAATGGCATGGAGCGAATAAGCAATTACCATTAATTGATAAGGGAAAACTTTCGAGCTTTCCCGGACGACATAAATGGTGATGATGATGTGTTAAGCTGAGTTGTTGAAGATTAAGTGGTAGGAAGTACAGGAATCCTGGACACTGAGATCTAGGAAAGAGAAGAGGAAAGCACACACTGGCTTTGTAATAGGTACCGCTTTTTGCTTTCTACCGTAAATGGGGAAAAAATGGAGTAACACAAACTTTTGAGTAAGGTGTATATTCATACATACAGACATACTCGCCTTAAGTTTTTGGTAGTAACTTTTGGTAGTAATTAGCTATGGAGTTTAAAATGTGATACTATTTATACAATAGCCATAGCTTTTATTTGACGCAGAATCACACGAGGGTGTCAGTATTGTATCGGGTCAATTTTTCAAATGTAGATGACCTATCTAATAAAATATCAATAATTGTCAACCAAGTAAACGTAGGTTTCTTCAGTTTAAAATGATTCTTACTGGCTATCTACCTATATATCTATGTATATGTCAGGCATAGAGGTCGCACCAAAGGAGCTAGAGGACTGAAAATTTGTTCATTTACTCCTCAATGAGTCTAGAAAAAACAAGTTTTTTTGTTTGTTTTTTTTTTTTTTTGTAAATCAACACCCAAAGGTTTTAATTGGGGGGTTCAATTTACGATATAACTACATGCTGGAATAGTCCATTAATTTCTATCCAGCAACGTTCATACTTTTTTTTTTTTAGATTTGGAGGTTTTAGTGAACACTGCTCAACGAAGGTCGGTAAAAATAACCTATCTATTGATCAACTTTTTTTTTCTTATTTTTTTAATTGAATATTCCCAACAAACCATGCTGCTGAAAGAATTCTGTCGCGTGGTGGTCTATATTGAGTGACTAAATAGACTTGTTTCAATATAGTGCAACTCGTTCAAGCACCATTTTGTTGGTAGACGCCTCCTTCATGACAATACCAGAGTATGAGGTGTGATTGGCGTTGTTGGAAACGGCTCGGACAATGAAATCGGCGACCTGAATTAAACTCCGGTCGGGGCTGATCACTTTGCACTAATGCTCTAGGGAAAGGCGTACATCCATCCCTTCTCCTGACAACTATGGGCAGAATTGTAGGACCGATTGGGCTTTCTAGAATTGGGAAGGGGACCAGTCTAGGAGAAGGGCAACTCTTATTGGAGTTCAGTCCACCCTTAAAACGATTTGACGCCCAAGTTTAGGTCCTACTGGCAGCTGCTACAGCCAAGCTGATTTCATATATAGCGATCTCAGCAAGGCCAATAGGAGAGTTCGTGATGACTGGGCAACCCTGGATCTTTGCCCAAACATACGCCTGGAGGGGACCTTCCATTGTCTGTAGAAACAGAACGAATGCCACTCATTTGACTAAGAGTAATATTTGCATTTTTTTAAAAATTGAAATGTTCATTTTATATGCTGGCATTGTGGTCACTAGAGATCAAAGTGCTGTAACGATATCTAATGATAAAAAATGTTTTGAAAAAAAGTAAGTTGAATACTTTCTATTGTCAAACTCGTGACAGAGGCTGCAGTTGACTTTGATTTGCAACCATAATAGCAAGAACAATCCATATCTGACAGACGGAACGCAACTCTCGACCGTTTATCTATCCTTTCACGTTAAACCAAACTGATTTATAAAATTAACATTTCTCTCCTGTAATTTCAATGCATGACCTAGTAATCGGTAACCGATTCTTTTGCCATCTGCGTCAAACTGACGAGTGTTCCATATCAACAAAAACTTATGTTACAAATACGAAGTAGGTGTGGAGTCTGACCCTGCAGCAATCAGGATTGTTCTACATAGTTTGATATGAGTCAACTTTTCGCATCGATTTTATGCCACAACAATAGTCAAAGAAAGATCTCTCCACAGATGGCGAGCACATAGAATTCTACTAAATGTCCGAATAAATCAATGTTGTATTAAAAAAAAAAATGATTCTTCTCTAAGCCTGACTACCAACAGAAATAGGTCTGGTTAGTATTTCGATTGCATAGCGTGTTGGCTGGGGGTGATCACTTGAGAAATCAAAGAAAAGAAGTGATCAATGAATAAGTTACTTTTTTCTTTAGTTGGCTGGTGATCACTGAAATTCTTGGAATTTTCTAGAAACAAGTGTGAACGCTACCGGACACAAACTGCAGGACCAATTTAGTCCATAAATTGTATTGAAAGTGGAACCCTTCTCTAAAAGCCTATGTGTTGATTTTTAAATTTCCATCTTTCGAGCTTTATTCATGCGTGTATGTGCGACCTATATATACATATACATATACATGTATATATATATATATATATATATATATAGATAGATAGATAGATAGATAGATAGATAGATAGATTGATAGATAGATAGATAGCTGAGCAGATAGATGTATATAGATGTAAATGAACAGACAAAGATACATAGACTGGACTGTGATAGATTTATATATATACATAGATGCAGATAGATAGATAGATAGATAGATAGATAGATAGATAGAGAGAGAGAGAGAGAGAGAGAGGGAAAGAGATACACTTGAAAAAAACTGTAGAAACATACGTTGACATTTATTGGTGACAGATTTGTTTGAGAGTTTCGAAAAAGGTCAAGCAGCGATGAAAGATAGGTATACCAACCCCGGGCCGCATTCCGGATAAAAACCTTCGCTTCTCGCTCCCATACCGAATATTCTAAAATCAATTCGATAATGTACTTAGCAAGAGATCTGTATACATCAGTTATAATCAGGATGCATTAAATATCTACAGAATAAATCTAAATGCATCGAATGTAAACAGAGAATGTGATATCATACTGGCGTGAGCACGTGCCTGCCTCCATCTTCGTATAGACTCTGGATATGCAAGCACGTGTGTGTGTGTGTGTGTGTGTGTGTGTGTGTGTGTGTGTGTGTGTGTGTGTGTGTGTGTGTGTTCATTTGTTACCATATACAAAGATAAAAACGCGTATTCGGTTTCATGTACGGATGATATATATTCATGTATTCATACACAAGCAAGCACATACTCGTAAACACGTTAGATCACTCCATTCACCCAAAAATTTATCTATCACTCTCTCTCTCCTTCCCTTTCTCTCTCTCCTTCCCTCTCTCTCTCTCCCTATCTCTCCCTATATCTCCCTCTCTATATATATATCATGTTGTTATGCACATATACACACACATGTATATACACTTGTGTACATGTATATGTATAAATATAAACATACACGTATATATACTCGTACATATATGTATATATATATATATATTACGTTGTTGTGCACAAAGATACGCACACACATATATATACTTGTGCATATATACATATATATATATATACATATATATATATATATATATATACGTATATATATATATATATATATATATATATATATATACCCGAATATATGTATATTATATTGTTGCACGCATATAAACACACACACGTATGTATACTCGTATATACATACGTACATATATATATATATATATATATATATATATATATATATATATGTTTGTGTGTGTGTGTGTGTGTGTGTGTGTATATATACTGAAGAGTTGTAATACAACGAAACAGTTGTCTGTGGATGACACAATATATATATATATATATATATATGTGTGTGTGTGTGTGTGTGTGTGTATGCGTGTGTGTGTGTGTGCGTATATAAAGTGTATGTATAATAATACGATCTCGGCCATTATTTTGACATGAATTTGAACTTGTACGTTTGTAGAGCTTTATCAGTTTCTGTGGTTCCATTAAGGGAAATCCTCTGGTGTATTCAAATGTATTTAAGGCGTGTATGTTGCAGAGAGACAAGCAGACTGACAGACAGGGAGACCCAGTCTTGAGGGAGGGAGAAAGAATAATTGACATGGTTGTTGGCTCATCGGAACCATTTTTAGGGATCCAGAGGGGTTGATTTGCCCGGAATCATAAACAGATTAAAAATGCAAGTTCTGATTAACAATAAAAAGTTTTTCCCGTCAATTGATATCGAGTTAAATACGAATCTCAAAATATGCAGCTTAGAAGAAATACAGGTCAATAGAAACCATCACGTGACCAACGTCTTTTGGCAGCGTGTCGTGTTTGGGGGATCAATAAAAAAAAAAAATAGAAAGAAGGATGATCATTGAATAATTTGATCGCCTTTTGTAGGGCAGTGATCACTGAAGAAAGTTCGAAATTTCAAAGGAAGGCGTGAATGCTCAGCAGAAACTTACATTGCAAATTGAAACCCTCATTAAAAAAACAATTTAGGGTGGGAATTTTCAGAAAACGGGAAAAAAAAAACTTTTTTTTCATAACATTTAATGACTTGCACAGCTTATACATCCAACATCTATATAGCCAGCCAGGCAGACCCATTAAAAAACTGAAGAAACTTATGTTGGCAGTTTTTGTGATAAATCAGATTGACAGTTTTCTGACTTCATAAGCAGCAAAAATATCAACTGCCCGAATTTTCCCAATTTAGTTTCCCTCCCTGCCCCTAGGATCGAACGCCCATGGTCTTGATTCATTGAAACTAGTTCAGGCAAGAACGAAAATTTTGAATAAAAAAGAATGTACCTCACCACTGTGCAACTCATTATTTTTACTTTGCTGTTCCTGTTAAATAGTATTATTCTCTTTAAAATGTTTCTGTGTCCAAAACGGTAATTAGTATTTCCAATTGGACAAGAGGCGAATTTGCATATTTTTAATCACTTAAAGTATGAAAAAACCAAACTGCAACTGAACGTCACTGTCCTTGGCACAGAAGCAAAGTTTGAAGCAAATAATTGAATTTTCTGTACTATTTACACATTTATGAAC
This sequence comes from Thysanoteuthis rhombus, assembly GCA_963457665.1. Lineage (NCBI taxonomy): Eukaryota > Metazoa > Mollusca > Cephalopoda > Oegopsida > Thysanoteuthidae > Thysanoteuthis > Thysanoteuthis major. The sequence goes on along the minus strand of OY735239.1, from coordinate 3,300,519 downwards.
AATCAGAAGAATAACACTCACTACCCAGGGACAAAAATTGTGTTACACCTCGTAGCTCATCGGCTGGAAGTAAAAACAAAAAATATCTATGTACTAATCCATGATAGTATCTACGTCATCTATTTACAGACACCTACTAATGCACAGTATTCAGACTCACACAAACATACACACACACACGCACACACACACACATACACACACATATATGTATATACATATATATATATATATATATATATATATATATATATATATGAGTGTGTGTGTGCTTGTGCACACATACACACACACACACACACATATATATATATATATGAGTGTGTGAGTGTACTCGTATACTTGTGTGTGTATGCGTGTATATGTGTCTCTGTATGTGGGTGTGTGGTGCTAACAATGTGAGTGAAGTGTAACGCCGCGTAGATTAGGTATATATTTACCAAGTTTGACTATATACGGCACCAGGGCAGAAGTTAAGGCTGCCCGGCGAAAATCAGACTCGCTACAGTGGAAACCACTAGTTAGTTGTCCATTACTGCAACTGCAAAACGTAATGCCCCCAAATCGAAGCAAAAACATATATATATATAGATCTACATAACTCTGCGTTCACTTATATTTATAGGTACTTGAAACGTGTATGCTACGTGACTATATATATTTATCTATCAATATATATATATATATATATATATATATATATATATATGTATATGTGAGTGTGTGTGTGTGTGTGTGTGCGTGCAGGAAGTGTCCGAAACGCTTCATAACCGTATTGATCAATAAGTAAAATTCCTCTATTTTTTTGGTAGTCCCCCGTGTGGGCGTCTGCATGAGTTTACATATATATATATATATATATATATATATATATATATATATATATATATATATATATATATATATATATGTATATATATATATATATATATATGTATATATATATATATATGTATATATATATGTATATATATATATATATATATATATATATATATATATATATATATGCAGAGAGATGCACATCTTTTAGTATTCTTTTCGCTACTATTTATTTGTGTATTTATCTGATAAGTTCGCCTAAATTCAATAAAACTCTCAACGCAACGTAAGCACGTGGTTATCCCCATCCCCCAAATGCCGAGTTTTACATGGAGAGTCCGTGCACTGTACTGGTACGGAGGAGACGTGTGTTGTGCACAAGTGTACGGAGGTCAAATGATTGTTTGATTAAATATATATATATATATATATATATATATATATATATATATATATATATATATATATATATATATATATATATATATATATATATCCAACATTTTAAGTACTTCTGCTATCGCTTTCATGTCATTTCAACTCACTTATTTCTTTTCCCAGTTTTCATTTTAACGTGACATGTTCAAGAATTCCAAACCTTTTACAATTTTAACATCAATCAGCTATTTTAACATGTTTTTACGAGTCTTGAATTCATGGCATAAATAACTCTTTTTATTTTTTTTTTTACCGACCCTTTGATATAAGAAGTAGCCGACAGGCATTGATTAGAGTAATGAAAAGTAATGTGTTACATTATTTTGTGAAACTTTTAATTTCGTGAAATTCCTAGTGATCTGGGGAAATCCCTAGTGTCACAATCAGAGTAGTAAAGGTGAACAAGTTTTTGATGCTGACCATTATTAATGTAATGAGGTCGATTCTCACTGAGTGTCCCACTGCGGTAGCTTTGTGTCAAACTAAGCTGAACTTTGCATATATGATGTGCATTCTGCTTCAGTACTCATAGTGTATATATGGCTCAGTTGATACACGACCATGGTAGTAAGGCTCCCAGGGAGGATTAAATTAATTACATTAGTAACTGTAGGCATCAAAACTAAAATTGGACTAATTTCAGCTATTTCACAAAATCCCTAAGGATTTCACGAAATCGCTAATTTCACAATCTTACTGAAACATGTTCACATGAATTGTTTTTTTTTTCATACGAATGAGTAGATTTATGTGATTAGACAATTACGCAAACATGCACACAATTACGTATATATATATATGTGTGTGTGTGTGTGTGTGTATAAACATAAATATATATATATATATATATATATATATATATATATATATATATATATATATATATATAGATAGATAGATAGATAGATAGATAGATAGATAGTTAGATAGATAGTTTGACTTGGTGTTGGGTCCAAATACGCAAAATAACCCTCCAGCCGACGCGACGAAGTTTTTTTTCATTGAAGTGCAACCTGTGCACATCTAAGTGTGATTTATTTCCCAAAGAATATATATGTATATACATAGGCATTCGCTTGGAGAGGCCAATCTAGGGCAGAAAGCGAAACTTTTTGAGTAGCAAATCTACTTTCTACTGTATATGTATGTATATATATATATAGATATATATGTGTGTGTATGTGTGTATTTGGGTGTATTTGTGTGTGTGTGTGTGTGTGTATGTGTGTGTACATGAGTATTTGAATATGTGTGTGTGTGATTTCCACCCTGCCGAGATATGTTGTCACGCAGATCATTACTGCTGTTGTGGGTTCGATTCTACCCGGACCTCCAAACTTCCGTTGGAGAGAGAGAGAGAGAGAGAGAGAGAGAGGGGGGAGAGAGACAGAGAGGGAGAGAGACAGAGAGACAGAGACAGAGAGAGACAGAGACAGAGAGAGACAGAGACAGAGAGAGACAGAGACAGAGAGAGAGAACGGAAGCACATTACTTCTACTTATCAATAAAATGATACCAACAAACCTATATCCCGCCATCCAAGCCTATTGTGCTAATACGGAACCAAATACATCCATCCACACATACGCACGTTTGCAGACAGTCATTCACACATGCAAACGCACACACACACACACACACACACACACACATATATATATATATATATATATATATATATATATATATATATATATATATATTGAAAGAGTGTCAGATAGGCAGCATGTGACAAAACGAAAGAGAGACGGGAAAAGCGCTTCATTTGAAGACATACTTTACACGCAAATCTTTACTAGCAGAAAAAAGTATACTTGTGGTTCATACATCTACAACTGTGTTAGTATATATATATATATATATATATATATATATATATATATATATATATATATATATATATATTCTCTCCTCTGCACGAACATGCAAATGTATGCATACGTGTAGATATACTCATCCTCACACAAGCCCCAAACATAGAAGTGCTCTCTCTTACATACATATGTAATCATATACATATAGTGTGCATGTGCGTGTGAGTATGTATGTGTGAATAAACATGACCATACGTAAACAAACATAATATATATATATGTATGCGTGTATGTGTGTGTGTGCGTGATAGCGTACGTGTATGCACACACGTGTATGCGTGTGCAAACATAGTCATTCATAAACTAACACAATATGGTTATATATATATATATATATATATATATATATATATATATATATATATGTCCTTCTTTATGCACACATGCACAAACGTGCACACACATAACTATACATATATATATATATATGTATGTGTGTGTGTGCATGTGCGTGTGCATGTGTGTGTGCATGTGTGCAAATGTAGTCATGCCTAAACAAACTCAGAATATATACACGAATGGTCGGCCGCCTATCCTTTTATTCAGCAATGCACTGTACGTTTGATTTTTATACAGTAATTTTCTCTCTTACAGTCACCTATACGTGATCGAAGGTAGGTAGAATGGATGCATATTCTTGCGTTTTAGATTTGCATCAGGTACACATTATCTTCAGTCTAAAAACGGTACAATACGATGGTGAAACTAATGATTCTGAGGAACCCCTGAACATGCCAGTAATTTCACTGGTGTGGATTTGTATCTAAAGCAAAACTTAGTAAATGTGAAACAAATTCAGTTTCAATATTCACAGTGTACACACAAGTACTCTGTGGTAGGTTACCCAGTGAGGATCACATTCGTTACAGTTGCAATGGTTAGCATCACAGGCTTGTTAACCATAACTGAACTGATTGGGAAACTGGATAATAGAAATTTTCAGGGATTTCGCAAAATCCCGAGGAATTTCATTAGTTCACTGACTGCACTGTATCCTACTGTGACCTGCGCGCGACAGTTGTAGGATCTGTGTATGCGTGCACGTGTGAACCTGTGTTTCTGAATGGAAATGTATTTTCGAATGAAAAGGCTGAAAGCCTCTTTATGATTCTGAATGGCGTGTAGCTTGTGAAAATTTTTGTGAATGTGTGTGCGCGTGCCTGGTTATAAACAGATTTCCCCCGATATCCGAAAATTGAGTGTTCCTATGAAAAAAAAAAGCACTTTCTAAAGCGTAAGGCAAAAATGCAATTATCATGAACTTATATGCGAATTATAATTGCCCCTCCCCCCACCAAATAGTTACGATGGTATGGTATACTGGGTCCATAGATATTGAGTTGATAGGAATTACAGGAGGCTGGGGTGTAGGTGAGAGAGGAATAGTGCGTGCGCTGCCTCTATAAAAGTTCACCACAAAACAAACCCTGGATGTAATTTTCGCTGTTCGTCTTTTTTCTTTTGAAAGTGGAAAAATGGCGTGAAGCAAATTTTCGGAAACCCTTCTCACCGATACGTGTACACGAATATGAAGTTGAACGTAGATTAATGTACTCTGGTATGCGTAAATTGCCCTGTGAATGTGCAAATAGTCCAAATTTAAGCTTGAGCCTAGTTTGCTTATAAAATCTTACACACCGGCATGTTTTACAGAATACACCGCAATTGTATTACATAAATGTGTATACCTATGTTATATAAACTCCTTAAAGGTTGACAATGAATCAACCAACTTATGGGAGAGTGGTTCGCTCTAGTTACCATTTACAGGCTCTCTTTTACGACGAATATTGTGAAGCGGCTTGAGACAATATATTTTTGTCAAGTTACCTGAGAATGGGTTAGAATGTACGGAAAGGGATTCATACTTTTACCAAGGGCACAAATGAAGAGTGCAGATACACATGTGCGTGGATAAGGTGAAGGCGATAAATGGGAGGTGCATTTATTTCAGAAAACATCTTTTTTTATTTCAACATAATCTCCTTCTTTGTGAAAGCTCTGCGTACAGTGATGAACATTGATCAATTGAATCGAACGTATTCGGTGAAAAGTTCAGATCGGAATGCTGGTAATAACTACGTGTCAAGGTACAGATTTATTGATCCATGCTGCAAGCAACCACAGCTGAAATTTGAACTCGGTTTCTCAATTCTGTTTTCTGTGCCGATAAATAACCGTTATATATATATATATATATATATATATATATATATATATATATATATATATATATGCACACACACACACATATATATATATATAGAAGGAGAGAGATGTAATATATATATGTATATATATGTGTGTGTGTGTGTACGTGTGTAAAATTTTGAAAGTAAGCTAGTATATAAGTGTATCAATATACTAAACTTGGGCGCAAAGCCACATGAGTGAGGAGGTTAATGAGGATCGAACTCACATCGGTATTAACTAAACTTGGCTAAGCCTGACACAAGGCAACGTATGTGGGTCACTCGTCGAGAATCAAGCACATTGCACAGCAGTAATGTTTTACTATATTAGTCAACTAACCATTACTCCATGGCAAAACACCCATGTCAACATATATACATACATATGCATATCAGCACACACACACACACACACACACACAAACACACACATATATATATATATATATATATGTATATATATATATATATATATATATATATATATATATATATATATATATATATAAATAAGATGCGTATCTATGAGACATTTTATGTGGATTTTAATGTACGCAAGCAAATGCATTCATTCCCATACAAGCACGCCTGTACTGATACGTAGGAGAGTATATAAACATTAGTGCTTATGTATATAATTCCTTGTACGTATGCACTTGTATGTAAATGTGTGCTTTTGTGTGAAAAGTATGTCCTTCTCTGCTCCACCTACCACCCGACCCCCCTCCCCTTCCATTTCACAACCCCCCTCCATCCACCCTCCTCTCCCCAACTTTTCCACGTGCTACACTTTCCCGACCTGACAGCCCTTCCCACATTCTCCATTTCGCAGTCGCCACCACCGACCCTCCTGCCGCCCTCCCAACCCCCCACCCCCAACGACCCCCACTCCCCCTCCCTCCCCGCTTGCCTTCCTGCATGGATACAGAACGAGTCGATCACTATATTTAGTTACGCGATCGATCTGCTCGCTGTGCTTCAAGTTCTCAGTCCCCGTCCTCATACGTATCACCGTCATCCGTTGCTCTCCATTCCTCTCGACTCACCAACCTTACTCTCCCCCCAATCTGACTCTGACTCTCTCTCTCTCTCTCTTTCTATCCACAGCCTTGCTCTCCTTTGCCGTTTAGCTCTGTCTTTCGTTCGTTTGTTCGTTCGTTTCCAACGTCAGATTGATTCACCCTCTCCTCGAAACATCCACCACCGACGACAACGGTAAACTCTTCTCAACGCGCTAGGCCCGTCGCCCTCTCGACTCGCATCTTCCTTCTTTCCCCTTTACTTCTCTCTGCATCTCATTTCTCTCTCTCTCTCTCTCTCTCTCTCTCTCTCTCTCTCTCTCTCTCTCTCTCTCTTGCCAGAGAGATACTCTTCTGTCGATTCTTCCGGGTCCTCCCTACTGCTTCCATTTCTCCATGACTCTCATCTCGATCTGCTTTTTTTTCTTTTCTTTATCAGCTTCAGATCTCGACGGTTCCTTTTGTTCTTTCCTCTCTTCTTTCTATTCTACTTTTAAGCTGCAGTGTATAGTGTACACGGTTTTTCCTTCCTCCCTTGTAGGATCGCTAACCATCATTTTTTTTTCGATTCCTTTCTCTCCAAGCACGCGCTCCATTACACACACGCACACACATAGAGTATTCACGTACACTTGTGCACATGCGCATGCCTATATGTACATGTAAAAACATGCCTGTATACACACACAGCCAACTTTCCTGTCTCTATTTCTCTTGATCTATCTCTTCAATTCGCTCTCTTCTTTTTTCTTGCTGTATCTTGTTACGTTATCGTTAACCCCATCAACTAAAAACACTCGTTTCTGTGAAAAGGCATGTTTTCTCAATCTCATTCCTCTTTTTCCATTCTATCTATCTATCTATCTATCTATCTATCTATCTATCTCAGTTCAGATCTACCAATGTATTTCTGTTCAGATCTGAAGGGATTATTATCTCTCTATGTTCAGAATTCCCTCTCAATCAATCGGTTAAAAATTATCTGAGGGGTTCATATCTATCCATCGTAGTCGGTTAATACACACACACACACACATATATATATATATATATATATATATATATATATATATATATATATATATATATATATATATAGAGAGAGAGAGAGAGAGAGAGAGAGAGAGAGAGAGAGAGATGGATATATACATATATATATATATATATTTTAGGGAGAGAGAGAGAGAGATAGATAGCTCAGTTTCTTTATATCTATCTATCTATCTATCTATCTATCGATTTATATTTCGTTCAACCTGGTCATACGTATCTATCTCAGTCGAATCTTATCTATCCATCGGTCTATCTTTCTATCTATGTGTGTGTGTGTGTGTGTGTGTGTGTCTCTCTCTCTCTGTATCTCTCTCTCTTTATCTCTCTCTCTCTCTCTCTCTCTGTCCTTCTCTCTCTCAGTAGCTATCTTTCAACCATGTATCTTCATATCCAGCAATGGTCAACATGGAGAGCGATAAGATTGTGTTACGCCAATCTTACTAGTGGGAAGGAATCTGTGATCGAAATTTTGATTTTTACCTCGTTACTCTATCGTTAACCCCATCAACCGGATCGGACACTGATTTTTGGCATAAGTGTAACACATACATTCTCTCTTTCTCTTTCTCCTCTCCCCCTCTTGCTCGTTCTTCCTCTCTTTATCTATCTCTCCCTACCTATAGTCTGTTCATATCTATCAATCCATTTATCTAATTCTGCTCGTCAATATATCTATATATCTATGTCATCCTGTTCACCAATCTATCTACTCATCTATCAATCTATCTACTCATCTATCAATCTATTTATTTATTTATGTACCTTATATGCAAGTATATAAATGGTTATGCATAAAGATGTGTTTATAAGTGTATGCAAGTGTGTATGTGTATGTGTGTGTGTCCGTGTGTGTTGGTGTGTACGTTTATGTCACAATGTTTTAACCATTTTTTCTATAGTTCCCACCACAATAACTTTTCCTTTCAAGGTTGATTTTTTTTCTTTTTTCTAAGTTCTCCCCCTAAGTTGTTTTATATTTCCACATACAATATTGTTTTCGTATTTCGTCCGTACAGGTTGCACCAGCAGAGCTAAAGGGCTGAAAACTACTTACTATATTAAGAAAAAAAAATCCAACACCTCCCCTCCAATAAGTTTTTTAGCGGGGGATAGGACTTATTTAGTGACTTCTGCTCAATAAAAGGCGAGGAAAGTAATTTATTCATTAATCAACATCTTTTTTTATTGATCACTCTTAACACGATATGCTGCCAAAACAAGATGGTCACTTGATGGTTTCTATTGTTTAACAAACCAGACCTATCATTTATTACCTTTTATATCTTTACTCAGAATCTCCTCCCAGCTTTATTTTCGAGATCAGACAGCGGATAGTTATACACATCCGTGTAAAAATTATAGGGATACGCAAATTTCCTTTTTTTTTTCCTAAAAGTTGAACATTTCTATAAGAAAAAAAAATTTCATAAACCAAAATAGCGCAAAGCGAAGAAACAATTAGCATTAATTTATATGGAAAGAATTTTGAGCGTCCCCAAGGCATTAAAATGGTGAGGATGGTATGTTAGGCTGAGACATCGGTGACTGAGGATACAGGGACCTTAGGGGAAGAAGAGACAGAGGAAAAAGTGTGCGCTGCCTCTATAATGGATCAATGCGAAACAAAAGTTTTTTTGGTTTTTTTTTGCTTTCCAGTCCAATAATCTACTATTCAAAATGGTGGGTAAGAGATAATGTTATCATCAAACTTGTTAACTCCAAGTGGAAGAGTCCATGGTTACAGGCAGGGAATCAAGAGATTTATACTGTTTGTTTTATAATTATAATATATATATATATATCGATAATTATTTTGAACTTCCCTCCTCTCATTATTTTGTATCCTATCTGATTTCACCGTTTGTTCTTTAAGAAACAGTCAAACAATACTGTACACATCAAATCAGCTGGCCGGCTGTATTTGTGTGACTAGTGCAGCCCGATGGAAGGAGGGTTACATTTACTTCCTAATATATCAAGGAAAAAGCTCCCCTCCCTAAATAGGTATTTAGTCGGGGTGGGGGAGTGATTAGCAATGGACGTTTATGTTTAGTTGGTCCATCAGTCTGTGTCACGTTTGTGTTTTGAAAATTCAGACTTTTTTGTTCACTGTCCAACAAAAGGCGAGAGAGGTGCAATTCATTATCCACCTTCATTTCCATTTTTTTTTTTTTTTTGATTGATCGACCCCAACACAGCATGCATCCCAAAATCGTCCTCCGGTTTCTATTGAAAGACTAACCAGAAATTTCTTCGTCCAACTCCTAGGATTGAGTTTTGACATTATTTTGGTATGTAACAACAATGACAATTGACAATGGCCAGACCAAAAACAGTGAAGCCTTAACAGTGATGTAGTGACGTACACAAAAAACTGATGACGAATCCAAACCCACTTCTGAAGCCTGACTCACGCCTGCTTGTTTTGCTCAAGTTTGATTTACCCTAATAAAGGAGTTTGAATGGGACATCCAGTTTTGGAATAACAATGAATGGAGAAACCAATTCAATTAGATTTACCTACATTTAAATGAAGCAATAAAGTTCGATCCTGGTTCTTCTGTTTTCAATTTAACTGCTCTTTCTTCTTATCGTACGTTTTGTTTCTTTCACAACTCCTCTCTCGAATAGCATCATTATTTTGGATGAGTGCAAAGTGGCTTAGCGGTTATCAACACAGAGAACTGAATCGACGAACCAAGTTTAAGTCTCGATCGAGCCGTCTTCCATTTTCTGCATACTTAGGTCTTTAGGGGAGGAAGAAGTCCACTGTCTCTTCCAGTTTTTGGTAAATAACACTGAAGTCGTAGATCTTTAACCTTGTAAGGCAATTCATTTCGGGTGTGGGGTCTGCATCTCCAGCAAAAAGTTCCACAAATAGTCTACTCGAATGAACAAAATTCTTCGCAGAAAATTTCTATTCTGCCTTTCATTCGATATCTTGGATCTGACTAATTCTTGTTCTTTCTTTCTGTCTTCTATATATCTATTGATCAATCTTTCGAAGTTTTTATTTCTGTTATATTCTCCTCATCCTTTTCGACTATCTATCTATCTATCTATCAATCTATCTATCTATCAATCTATCTATCTATCAATCTATCTGTCTATCTATCCATCTATTTATCAATCTATCTATCTATCTATCTATCTATCTATCTATCTATCAATCAATCTATCTATCTATTCATCCATCTATTTATCAATCTATCTATCTATCTATCTATCTATCTATCTATCTATCAATCAATCAATCTATCTATCTATCTATCTATCTATCTATCTATCAATCTATTTATCTATCTATCGATCTATCTATCTATCAATCTATCTATCTATCTATCTATCTATCAATCAATCCATCTATCTATCAATCAATCAATCTATCTATCTATCTATCTATCTATCTATCTAACTATCAATCTATCTATCAATCTATCTATCAATCTATCTATCTATCTATCAATCTATCTATCTATCACGGTACGATACAAAGCCAAATAAAGAGTTAGTTCTACGTCAATCTATTCTATTTGATGGTGCTCGCTCATCTGCTTGCCCAGCATTTTGTTTTCCTGTCTAAGTTCGAACACTGCACTGTGTAATCAGCAGAAAATACGTATTCATCTATCAACGGGAAGTACGTACATATCTCTCTATCCATCTATCTATCTATCTATCTATCTATCTATCTATCTATCTATCTATCTATCTATCTATCAAGTTCATATCTATCATTTCATCTATTCATCAGTCCTTTCGAGCTTGTTCATGTCTATTTATCCCTCAAGTGAATTCATTCTTTCTCCTCTCTTTCTATTCTGCTCTCCATATCTTCCTTTTTTTTCTTTCTTTCTATTCACAGTCTGCCTTCTCTTTCATGCTCTCTATCTCATCCTTTCTATTATCAGTTTCTCTTTCTACCTATATCTTTGATCGTGTATACAAAGGTATTGCTCGCTTTCCGAAATTTCGCTTTACGTCATGTTTTCGCTTTTACCAGAGAGATATGCAAAATACAAAACTAGCGTTTGTTATGTTTGCATAGGTGAAAACGAAAAAGCACTGCAATTCAATTTGATTAGAACACTGTGCTCGCGACCCGCTGTGAGTTCAAAACGAACTATTGCCGTAAATTCATACCTTGAAAAAGAACATTCCAGTGCAAAGGTGGCCCGGATGAGCGGGGCCCAACTGAAGGGAATTGTCCAGAACAGAGTCTGTTGGAGTAGTGTTGTCAAGGTTCTATGCTCCATAAATAAAAGAAAAAAGATACAAAACAACAACAACAAAGCAAAATACGGGAATGGCTTCTGTAGCCCCGCATGATAAGTGCTCTACAAACCATTTTTAAAAGTTGATATTCTCGTTGATATTGGAGCTTCAGTGTTCAGTTCTGTCTTTAATTTGGAGCTTGAACACTCAATGAATCTTAATAATGCGTGTCCGAGTCTCAGAATGAGAGTATATGGAAAATGTGGCTCCAATATTAATAACAATATCAACTCCTTTTTTTCGAATTGTTCGTTGGGTATTTATCATGCGCAGTCACACATTTGAAAAAAAAAAAAGAAAAAAAAGAGATTATAATGTAATGAATATGAACTTCATGACTGCGTCGCAGACGAAAAGAAGAGGTTTAATTGTCCGAAATAATATTGGAATTTATAACGCAATCATTGTTATGATTATGATTATGATTATTATTATTATTATCATCAGTAGTAGTAGTAGTAGTAGTAGTAGTAGTAGTAGTGGATTGAATATCACCTATTTATTATGATCACTGAAGAAGGAATATCTGTTGTGCTGCGATGTCGGGATCACGTTAACGATCTCCACTAGACTAGTTTGGGGGGAGAAGATCTTCAATTGTCAAAACTAA
>OY735239.1:3213236-3283236 GCA_963457665.1 Thysanoteuthis rhombus | reverse complement strand
ATGGCCAGGAGCAAACAAACTCACGAATACATCAACAAACAATTCGAGGTTGAGCACTCTTTAGGTGAGTTAACTTGTTCATTGTAAGCTTATGCAATGCTCTTCCAACTTCAGAATAGAAAACACTCTGGTGGATGGGGAATATATGCGTGAATAAATATATTGCTTACATTCAACCATTCTGACTATCCAGTTCTGTGTGGTGCAGAAGTAATATGCCAGCATCTAGGTCTGAAGCGAGGGTCTCGATCCTACATCGTGGTACGGGATAGTCTAGAACCACACTGAAGAGTCGTAATACAACGAAACAGCTGTCTGTGGATGACAATATATATATATATATATATATATATATATATATATATATATATATATATATATATATATATATCTTTTGTAACGAGAGATAAATAGATTGATCTATACCCGAAAAATGCTGTACAATGGATCAAACAAAACATTGTGTGAACAACAAATATTGGATGAAGAGACGTGATGGTCCAAACGAAAGCTGGTAAGAATTCCCAATGGTCTATAACATCTAAATGGATTTCTCATGTGTTTACTATGTAAATACTTTCTTAATTGGTTCATATTTGGTATGCATTCCGAATACATAAATGCAAAGCGAACGTAATTTTATACTGAAATGTATTTCAAATTATTTAAACTTGACCTTTACTCATTTCGAATAGTTGGTATTCAAAAAGTATCCCCCTAGACATACCACATTCATCAGAGTCTTGAACCCAGCTTTATTTTGCATCTCACATCGGAGGTGTATAGTCAACAATGATATTTGTTTTTCGTATTTCTTCCATAAACCTTGATAATATATTTTTTTTCACCTCTGTTCTAAACAGTATATCTTTGCAATGAAGACTGTTATGTAATTTGGGCATGTACGTTACATATTGAGATATGTAGAAATTAAAGTAAGATGCAGTTCCGGTAATTTGCCGTAATTTTTCTTTGCAGTACATGAAACTCCAGTCATTAGATCCTGTAATGACAGACTCTTTGATTTTTTTTCGATGCTTTCTTACATTTGCAAGACATTTTTTTGTAAGACAACTTTTTGACCATTTTCTTGGAAGTCCATGACGGTTAACGTGCTTGAAAGGAGTACAACAATCTACTACAAACACAGACCTTAAAAATTAAAATTAAATTTGGAATAGTGAAAGGTATGTACTACGTCTGAAAGACATGCATCGTTGGTTACAGTAAAAGCTCGACATGTTTACCCGTTAGAAACTCGAGAAAATAGCGGACAGCAAAGAAGTACAAAGAAATGCTTTGCCGTTGAAATAATGTCCAATTAGTAGTTATCATGTTTGAGGCGATTTTCAAATAAACCAAAATAAAGTATACCACTCTGATGGTATAGTCTAATTAGTATTTAAGGTCTATTTCCCTCGACAAATCAGTCATTATAATGTGGATTGCAACGAGTGCCATTCTTCAAATTAGCCTATCTTAGTGGTATTTAGGTCAAATTAGCCTATTTCAGTGGTGTATAAGACGATTCCTGTGGCTACAATGCCCCATTTTAGCTATTTAGTGGTCACATACAAATAAACAGAATCAAATATGGAGTAATTAATAGATTTTTAAGACTGGATGTATCGATAGATTATTGGCGTAACTCTCAGGGTCGTAAATATTATCTCCAAGATACCACTGGGTTTTACGTTACGTTTTCTATATGTATACATATTTTTATTTCAATGACATGGGAAATTATTCATGGGGACGATAAGGGAGAATAAGGTTTTTTGCTACCGCCAAAGGAGTATTCAGTGATTCCATAAAGGTTAAAAGTCCTTGATATAAAAAAAAACCCCTCACTAACGTAGCTGTATTTAATTAGGCCGCTTTTGCAGTTTAGCAAAACGATGTAATTCTTTTTTCAGGGTGCTCTACTGCGCAAATCCTCCCCATTGTAAACGCGTGACTTTGAAAAAATACATTGCAATGCGACTTCACTAAAAGATATTAATGACTTAGAAGGCACCTTTTACTTAACTGAATGAATCATTGAATTATTTTTTGAACACCGTAGTGTATATATGAGCTTGCCTGTTAAGGTCTGGGGACAGGCGTTTTTCCACGGTTATTGGTTTATTTTTGGTTTAGTTCTGTGCGGAAAATAGGGAAGACCTGAAACAGTTGCAACCCTTTCTATATTTCTCTCAGTTACTTAGAGTCTTTTTGAATTACACTAATCAAATCTTTATATATAAAAAAATTATTTTATTCGTCAATTACCCATACCATTTAAAGTTTATTATATATGACATGCCATTCAAAATATCTATTTGAATGGAGGGCATACGTTGCAACTTTCTCCAACCTTGAGGACAATTGCAACATTAATTCGAGACAGTTGCAATATGGTGGAAATACATTGGATTTCACCAATTAACTTCGTTTTTTTGTCTCAGTAAGCATAGTATTCTGAAAATATGTATTGATTTATAATAATATAGTATTGCTTATCTATATACAATAATATCATAGTATTATTATCTATCTATCAGTGATATATAACAGTCATTATGTTTTGTTTTGCTGCTTCTTAAAACATAAGACTACCTTTACAGATGTTATTAGAGTGATTCTATATCACTATACTTCAGTGGTATAATGGAAGAATTGAACAAGTTGCCATGCAATAAACTTTTATCAAACATGTATGTATTGTACAAAACTGCT
Source organism: Thysanoteuthis rhombus (assembly GCA_963457665.1). Taxonomy (NCBI): domain Eukaryota; kingdom Metazoa; phylum Mollusca; class Cephalopoda; order Oegopsida; family Thysanoteuthidae; genus Thysanoteuthis; species Thysanoteuthis major. The sequence continues at coordinate 3,280,518 of OY735239.1, read as the reverse complement.
GGCTCTGATTTCTGTAGCACTCCAGTGAATGTGAACAATAACCTTGGGTTTCCTGAAAGGTGCACAGACATCCTAAAATTACACCACGAATGAACTTTTAAAATCTGTAGGATCCTGAAAAGTTAATCCGTCAGAAAACTCAAAAAGGAAATCCATTCATTCAGAATCTCAGTTGTAGTATGAGTGAAAAAATCACCCCCAGCGGTGCAATCTTTATGTACCCAGGACTTGCACATCCAGCACTGCAACCACACTCCCTTGGCTCACGATGTAGTATTATTCTCTCTATTCAGAATCTCTGTCGTGGTATGAGTGAAAAAATCACCCCCAGCAGTGCAATCTTTATGTGCCAAGTACTTGTACGTCCGGCACTGCAACCGCACTCCCTTGGCTCACAATGTAGTATTATTCTCTCTATTCAGAGTCGGATTCTATCTGTTTTGGTTTCCCTTTGTGGTTTCCTTTTCCCAGATTCTTCGTTTTTTTTCTATCTCTTATGCTTTCTTTGTAGTGATCATAATGGGCATCGTTTCAAACCTTTTCCACATATATTTCTCCTGCTTTGGGGCGTGGTCGGATATCTTCCGAGGTTAACGGTCTTGGGTGACCATCAGAATGAAAATGGCTATGTTTGAGGAAGTGTCTCAATCAGAATCACTGTAGAGTATGGCCCTGTTGGAAGAGGACGGTTCGAGACCGGAAAAAGTGCAATATTTATATATATATATATATATATGAAAATCAGCCAAATCCCTGTGTACCTAAATCCTGCCAGTACATTTGTGTTTGCTGCTGTCTATGGCATGTCCATCCTGACAATATATATCTATATCAACAATTATACATATACCTCTAAATGACAAGTTTATATTTGAAAATACTCTTGCGTCGTCTGTGTTTAGCTTGCACATGGTCTATATGTAACTGATGATGGTCTATTATGCTGTTATCAGACATTACAAAGCACAATGTGCTAGCTATACACTCTGACTCAGACATATCCTCATAAAGTCACTTAGAAGTGAGTAGAAAAAATAACAATAGTTCAAAGTAAGTTTTGAGTATTTCAAGCACATATCTAAGACAACATGATAAATAAACGGGTCATTAAAAAATTATTTTCAAGTCTAAAAACACGTTCTTTTTTTTCAATAAATGCAACAACAGAGATATTGAATGTGTCTTTTGTCTTCCTGGTGGATTGAGGGTATAACTGTGCAGGTGCTTTATGAGTGTCATCATTTTTGTTTGTTTTCAGTTGGAGGAATAAGACTAACCTCACTTGTTGCAACCGTCCCTTGTTGCAACCACTCCCAGTCTTCCTTACACAGCCATTTAATATCAATTAAAAATATTCTACTTCCCCAACGGAATTTTCTACTAGGGACCTTTCATACTTATCCTAGTGTTTCTTCCAGTTTTTGAAACAGTCTGCATCGTCCTTTTTCAGGATCACCTCCAATTGCCCTGTCACGTTATCCTTAATCTCGTTCTCGGTCTGAAATCTCTTTGGGGAAAAGCCAGACGTAACATGGTGCCAAATATTGACTGTGGGGATGTTAACCCTGGCTGATACTTTGCAAAAAAAAGCAGCACCTGAAAAAACTACTCAGTCGGCTATCATGATTTCGACAATCAAACATTATACCAGGGCTGTTTCACATCAGACCGAGTAGACACACGGGAGAGTTTCAGGTCCCGCATGTGCATCAAGGTCGCTTTTCGATTGGTTGCCTAGTTACGTCGACCATGGAATCTTGTTCTCGATATATCAAAAATGGTTGGATACTTTCCGAACAGACCTCTTACAAACAAAGAATACCGATCAGAAAGTTCGGTGTTCGAACCCAGACATCTAGGATATCAATTGTTGGTGTAGATGTTCCAAAGATTTTTTTATGAATGTACAAGGTCACATATTTGCTAATCTTTGTGAGTTCAGTTTTCGCCCATTTTTCACTTTAACAAAAAAGCAATCAGTAATATATCATCGCAAGCATTTTCAGGTTTAGGAATGTTGAAAAGTATTTCTAATTTCAATGTAATGTTAACTCCTAGGAATACACAAACACTTGAACAGTTCAATTGAATTTTCCCCTGCAGTGTTATATATATATATATATATATATATATATGTATATTTGTACAAAGTGAGATGACTGACTAAGGTGGAGCTTCCTATCGGTCTGAGTGACTTTTAAGTTCCCAGTATTGGATGTATCTGAGGGGAGGGTAGATGTGGGTGTGAGGTTATAGTTAGTGGGAGGTTTATGAATTAGAGATCTATGAATATTTATTTTTATACACACACACACACACACACACACACATATATATATATGTGTATACATATATATATATATATATATATATATATATATATATATATATAGGGCCGTCCATAGATAGCAGAATGTTTAATGTTATGCTGATTAATTTTTCATGATAAGCTGGAATAGTGGGTGCAATCTTGTAGAGTAGAGAAGTTATAGAGGCAGCGGACACCACTTCCACTCACTCCGACACTGCAATCTACTATACCTCAGAACACTCCAATCTCCATCTATTCAGAACAGCATCGCAAGCGGTTAGGGGGCTTAGGAATACTAAAAAGTTTTCCACACATAAATTGATGCTAAGTGCTCCTTCGTTCTACGTATTTTCGACTTACGAAATGTTTGTATAGAAACATTTACTCTCGGATAGCGCGAAAAAAAACCTGTATTGTACACCTCCCGTTATTCATATTCGCTTTGAGATTACAAAAGGCCTGACGCCTACCGTAGCTTTCAGGAAACTATCAAGTACTCGCACAGCCTAGCACAATCAAAAACTCACTATCTTATTTCTTCGACATAGAAAGAAAGAGAGAGAAAGAGCAAAAGTGATAGAGAGAGAGGGTGTAAGGGAGTCAAATGTTCGAGAGGGCGACAGAGAAAGAGAGTGAGAGTCAGAAGGGGATGGTAGAGAGTGTTCGAGAGAAACAGCGAATGAGATAGAGTGATATTGAGAGGTGGTGGTGGGACAAAAGATGATGATTAGGTGAGAGAGGTGGTGTGTGTGTGAGAGAGAGTTGGAGAGAGTCAGAGATAAGGTGAGCAGGAGATAGAAGGGGAATGGAGAGAGAGAGAGAGAGTTTGAGAGAATCAGCGAATGTGAAAGAGCGATATTGAGAGGTGGTGGTGGGACAATAGATGATGATTGGGTGAGAGAAATGGTGAGAGAGATAGAAAGAAGAAGTAAGAGAGAGAAGATGAGAGAGCAATGGAAGGTGGGGAAGGACGAGAGTGAGAGAGATAGAGAGAGAGGGGAGAGAATGACGAAGAGGTTGGGATAGCGAGAAAGAGAGAAAGGTAAGAGAGTGACAGAAAAAGAGTGTAAAATCGATTCCATTAAGTATTACTCACGAGATGTAAACAACAGGCTGGTTGGGCTTTTCCTCAGCACAAATACAAAAGATGAACTATTAACGTGCAATGAAGTAACATAGTAGCACCACTGAAAAGATTTCGACCCGCTGTATTTCGTATTAGAAGTACACAAACACTTCTACTGTTCAATTGAATTTTTCTCTTACAGTGATATATATATATATATATATATATATATACATACATATATATATATATATATATATATATATATATATATATATATATATAGCCGTTCATAGATAGCAGAAACCGCACTGACTGTTTAATGGTATGCTGTTTAATTTGCGATAAATTGGAACAGTAGGCGCTCTGCCGTTGTTTTGAGCGATATTTCTTGAACTATTTCAGTTTCGTTTACTACAAAATCTTTATTGAAAAATACACCCACCCCCTGTGATTAAATTAATCATCGCTACCCAGAACAGGCCGGTTCAAACACTGTTGCTGGGCTTAGGTTATTTATTTGCATATGCGTACCTATGTATCTGGTCTTCGCCCAGTCCTCAACGTTCATGGAACGAAGTTGAATTCTCGCACAGATACTCCCCTCGTTGGGTTGCGAAAATGTTAGTTCTCCATTTCTTTCAAATCCATCTTCAAAATAGGATTTTATCAGGGGTTTCAATATGCAATGTAAGTTTATGCCTCATTGATCACCAGTTTGTGCCTTTTAAAAATCTAGACCTTTTTTTTAGTGATCACAACTCCCAAAAAGCGAGAGAAATAACTCATTCATTGATCACCTTTTTTTATAAATATATATTTTTTTTCATTTCCATTATTATTCGGACTATCCTCATCTATGTTGTTTTTCATACAACGTTTCGGTCGTTGCACTCTACGGCCTTCAACAACAAAGATGAGGATAGTCCAAATAATAATGGAAATAATAATAATATCTCATCTCAAAAATTCCGAGATAGAATATATTTTTTTATTTATCACCCTAAATACAGCATACGTTAATGAAGGTGATTCATAATTCCCCGGGGGTGATTGTTTCTTCATATTTTATTGTTCTCTTCTTTCTCCTCTGTGTATAACTATATATATATGATTTAAATAATAATGAATTAACTCCTTTTTAAAGACGTTTATTATTTGTAAGTTTTTGAATATTTAAAGAAAATATGTAATGAAAACTAAGAGCAATTACAAATTAATGCAGAAAATTCATTAAAATTGTTCTATTTAACAAGTAAACTTTGTAAACAATAGACTACGAAACACTGTTTCCTTATTGGGTATGTTTACCACAGAAATTTATAAGTGTAAAGTGAATATAAATATCGGGATACATTGAGCCGTTCACCATTCATGTTTCATTCAACTTTCATTCATACTTTTGTTTCATTCATCTCCCAAATAATTTCATTCACCTTTTGGTGAATCGTTCACCAGTTTGAGGAGAGTGCAGAGAAAACAAACCACTTTGACAGAGTATTACTATTGTAATGTGTTCGATCCCAATGGTGGGCTTAAGTCAAACTAGATTAATCTTAATGTACATCAATGAGTTTAGAACTCTCTCTTTGCGGTACAGTAAGTTAGATTTAGTCATACAGAGCTCCAGATTATCTGTTTCTATCTACCGTATTTCGAAATTTCACTTCAAGCATCATCACTTTTCTTAAAGACCAATGTTAGTATAGGTTTCCCCAACTATTCGAAATAGCGCAAAGTGAAAAACAGTTTCACTTAATTTCTATAGTGGATATTTTTTAGCGTACTCAGACTCCCACACCCAAAAACAGACTTTGTTTTATGTCAACCTGCATCAATATCGTGTGAACGTTATGGCAACATTGCCACTCCGCTTAATTATCGAGGAAAACCTGATTCTTCCAAGTATTTATGACTTGTATTTACCGTCCTTACCCAGACAATATTATCAAACCCATAACGGACTATTCTCAAAATTGTCTTTTATCATTTTAAATGCTATTTAAACTGCAAATATGTATATGGTAATACACATTCTTATGTATTTTGGATTATGTATTCTATTTGGTGTTCTATACAAGGACAATTAAAGCCATGGTTGACCTTATGTGACATCAGGTTGACCTCAAGCAGACGTGACTTCACCCAACCCCAGAAAAGGGGCTGATCTCAGGTGAACTAGCATGCCATTTTAAGATTCCTTGTTTGCTACAGTGTGTCCATTTAACCATATTTATAATAGTTACAGGTATCAAATCAAACATGTTAATTTTGTGGTTGTGATATCCATGAGTTCTTGTCCAATATTGTCATCATAAGATGTGGTAATGATTTGAGCCCAAGCAAAAGTTGCCACGTGGTTATTGATCTAAACTCACTACACTGCCCAAGGGTCTTCATGCCCAGTTTCTTAACCATCATGCTACGTCAACAAACTAATCTCTATCTCAGTACTATTACTATGATAATCTACCATCAACGAGTCCACTTTAACCTTTGGAGACAGTGATTGCAAACCATTTTTCCTCCGTCTGTCGAAATTTTGATTTTTTTAATCGTCCTTTTATCGGAGTCTGTGTACATATATTTTAGTTTCAGGTAAATGCTTATAGATAAACAGTGTATTCTTACATTGTATAATTTTATAAAGCAAGAAGTTTAATAAAATATAACTGAAAAATTCTGAATATACTTACAGATATACTTTTAAAACTAAAATAATGAAATGAAACAACAACGGGTTCAAAATCCAATCTAATTCTTATACCGACTGAAGATGTTTATTGGAATTTTTACATTGTATAAAGTATAAATGGAACATCATTATAATGTTTTCTGTATGGATGTATTTATTATCATTTATATAATTGAATAAAAAAATTTTGTTGCTGTACGAGATTTGTCAGTCTAGAACAGTCAGTAGTGGAGTCTCCTGGTAATCAGTTGGTTGTTAGTTCTAATCACAGTAGGGGAATGTGGGGTTTACATCCTTCATTTTGGTGAGAGTTGTTCTTATGGCGTTAGAGAAATAAAGTCACTACGTCTCGCCATTACAGTCAATAATTGACCAACTGTGACGTCAAAAGATGAAGCCATATTTTGTGTGTGTTCATACATACATACATACATACACACACACACATATATATATATATATGTATTTATATATATATATATATATATACATATATATATATATATATATATATATATATATACATATATATATATATATACATATATATATATATATATATATATATATACATATATATATATATATATCTATATATATATATATATATTACAGACCAGACTAGCATAGTATAGTAATACATTAATAATATAAAGCAACTCCTGATATGTGATGGATTTAGTCAAGGTGTTTAAGAGCAGAGCTGAAAATAAACATGGATAATCATCCGCCTGATGAGACCCTGAGAGGGCAGAAACATGAGCTAGTTTCAATAGCGAATCCACATACTACTACTACTACTATATATATATATATATATATATATATATATATATATATATATATATATATATATATATATATATATATATATATATATATATATATATATATATATTAACACTTCACTGGCTTTTTCCACTGGAAAACATCTAAAATGAAACTTTGAAAAATCGAGATTCTGGAAAATTTATAGATTATTGATTGGTCCGTAATTTATGATGTACAATGCCTATTTTCAAGTATGTAGACAAATCGGTACGACCAAGAGCACTGGAGAAAGGGTGGTAATTAACCTGTCAGAATGAGTACCTCAAAAGGCAAAAATGTTTGGGTTTTTTCAAAACTCAAAAAAGGATTTTTGGAAGGTTTCTGATGGAGTACTGATGCCAATTTTTAAGTTTATGGACAAGTCAGTACGCACAGGAGGTATTGATCGAATAAAGAAGGAAACAAACAACCCCACAAACATATTAGAAGGATACAACCTCGTGTTATTTTTGTTAGGTACGGTTTTTTCAATCCAGGTTTTTTAGTTTGACAATTAAAGAAGTTTTTTGTTTTATTCTTTTTTTTTTCAAAGTCTGCTGCGAGTCACCAAAAGATATCATTTTGTCTCAGAGTAAATCACCTCTCTCCACTTCCGCTGGAATTTTCCAAAATGTATCACTTTTTCCCCACTACTTATTTTTCTTCATTTCGACAATTAAGTCGCTGGATTCTTTGACCTCAAGGTAGAGTTCACTGAATAATTTCAGTGTCATTTACCAGTGTGTCGTTATCACATAATTTCGTCAGCGTAGACTAAGTTTCCTTATATTACAACCCACCAACCAAGACGGTCAGCATAGGTTTCTTCAGTTGTTAAATAGGACTGGCTGGCTGGCTGGCTACTTATGTATGCCGTTTGTGCAACCTGTACCACTAGAGCTTGTAGACTGAACATTTTATCATTTTCTCATTATGTCTAGAAAAAAAAAAACGTTAATTTGCTAATTTTTTAAATTCCCACTTAATTATTTTTTTTAGTGTTGAGTGGAATTTTTAATGTAAGTTCATGCTATATTTGGCTCCCCACTTTATGCCCGACAGCGTAGTTGCTTGTTTCTCTTCTTTAAATTTTCACAATCACCACAGAGCGAAAAGCAAGAGAGCTAACCTACTTATCGATAACCCTCTTTTCTCAACTTTTTAATGGATCACATGACACGCAAGATGCCGGCAAAAGACGTTGGTCACGAGACATTTTCTATTGACTAACACGACTAGAGTTCTTAATCATTTTCATCTTATTCTCCCTGGCATGTAAATTTATACATAATTCATTTTGGATCATGAGCAGAGCATATAAATCAATCGATTTTCCAAAAGTTCATTTCATTTAGGCTTTTTTAGAATATAAACAAAAATAGATTATGGAGAAACAGGGGGTGATAAAATATTTTTCTGTTGTACATGTTAACCTCCAAAATTACTTTCATAGATATAGAAAAAAAAAAAGAATATTTGAAATAACTGACTCTGTCACCCTTCATGTTCCATTGACACATCTAGTTTTATTCAACGCCAAAATATTTTCATTCACCTCTGATGAATCATTCACCAGTTTGAGGAGCACTACCTTCAGGCACATTTCCATATTCACATTCGTGGGAGTGCAGATATGTATGCGTATACAGAGGGGTATATATATATATATATATATATATATATATATATATATATATATATATATATATATATATATATATATATATATATATATATATATAGTGTTTGTGCATGTATTTACAATGTATTCGTACATTTACATATACATATATGTGTGTGTGTGTGTGTGTATGTCTGTGTGTGTGTTAGTCTCAAAATAATTTGCATTAACGTATTTCAGCTTATATCATTGTTCTCAAGTCGACAGTTTGATAAGTAATGGATATTAGTATGCGACATATCGAACTGAATTTTGCTCGGACCAAATTATTCTCGTTGGTGAGTGAAACAACGGCGATGATCAGAATATATATATGTATATATATATATATATATATATATATATATATATATATATATATATATATATATTATAAGCACTCTTGTTGATGAGGAATTATATGTGAGTAAATATATCGCTTAAATTTTTCCAGTCTAGTCCTACGTAAGACAGAGGTAAGATGCCAGCCTCTGGGTCTGAAGCGAAGGTTTCGATCTTATCTCGTGAAACTGGATGGGATAATGGATAGTCTTTAGCCACATTGAAGAGATGTAATACAACAAAATAGCTGTCTGTGGATGTCACAATTACTTAATTATATATATATATATATATATATATATATATATATATATATATATATATATATATATATATATTTATATTGAACAGCTATATCCATAAAAAATGGCCCAGGTTCTATCTTTTTTATACGTGCATGTGCTCGTTTGTATATTTGTTCCAGCGCTCTGACTCTATTTGTTTAAACACTTTGAAATTGGTTTAAGTATCCCTGTGGACCCATTCTAAGGATTTTTAAAGTTTCTTTGACCTTTGGAGGGCATTAATCCGACAGATCTATCGATGACATTAGATTCTTAAGAATCTTGATCATTCTGATTGATGGTTTTCACTCTAGTTTAGATTATTTTCAGTGGAAAACGCCATTGATGTTATAAATAGAATTTATTCTGATCACATTTATTCTTCAATTGAATTTTTTTGTACATGACCCCAAGATTTGATACTCACTGATTATGGTATCGAGTATATGCACTTTGTAGACCTCTTTAATATCCCATCATATTTCTCATCTCCCTGAAACCCTAGCAGAGCCTACGCCAACACCAACAGATTCATCAAGACACTTGTTTTTTTTTAAGGACAACCAAACAGCCTAATCAATTGGAAAGACACTCATTTCCTCGGAACCCCATCACCACCAGACAAATATCATGATACATAGTAATAAAATACCCACTATTAAATTCATACCTCGACTCAACATTTTCTTTTTACTCCAATTATCATCCTTTCCACATTGTTTGTCTCCCATAATATTATGTTGGATCTACGCCCATCCCCACAAATCTATATATATATATATATATATCATAATGTATTTTTCAATTTGTACGAATACAAATAGAAAGAAATACAAAATAGATATTATCAAATGATATCATCGGGTATATATCCTTGTAATTCATTTTTTATTTAAAACAAAACTTACAACCGACGGCTGAAGAGTGCGTTACACCCGAAAGGTTGAAATTCACCAGGTAAACACACTTATAATTCTCTTACGTATAATGCACCACCATCGTATATTATCATTATTATTATTATTATTATTAGTAGTAGTAGTAGTAGTAGTAGTAGTAGTAGTAGTAAGAAATTAATATCTAATCCATCAAGAATAAACAAAGCTATACCTGTGTATGCATGTATCTATTTACTTTGCACTACCTGTATTCATCCGTGGAGATATTACAGTGTAATCTTGTATCTATATGTACTGAATGTTTATATCTACTGTATGTATTCATAGTGTGTGTATGTTTGCCTATATATACATGTATACTTATGTATGTATGTAATGCATACTACACACACACACACACACACACACACACACATATATATATATATATATATATATATGAAAGTTTCGTAGCTTTAAACTCTAAACATTAGAAAAAAATTTTGAGTGATTTCTTCGTGTTATTTCAGGAAGTTAATTCCCGATATCTACCTATGCAATTCATGTAATTCTACCCGGTGCCCTCTATGTTTTGTGCAGACTTGAATATTACGCTACCATGTGTAAACCTTTTTTTTTTGTTGGGATCTTCAGTTTGTTTACCATGAAACGATTGGGGGTATCTAAAAACAAAACAGTTATATCAATATTGTTTCCCTAGCAGTGTTGATCAAACATCACATCTCTTTCAGCTACGATTCAAAATATAGCTAATTTCATACTAAATGTAGTTTGGTATTTTATATAGGTTATCATCTTTATGCATTATATATGGATGTTGATTTTAAACTACTTCATATTTTCAAGACAGGGCTTACTGACGAATGTTACCCAGAAACGCATTTGACGATGCAGGATCAATAAGTATGACAACAGACATTACTCGTTTCCAGTGTCACTTTTATTGAGTGTCCACCCATGTGAATGAAAAATCTGTTGTGTCGGTTTTAATATCAGGCTACATACAAAACAACTAAACTATCTAATTACTCAGAAAATCGTGTTTGAGCTGATTTTCTATCGTTATATTCAACTGAAGAATTTGGTAAACCTTCCACTAACCTAGGAGTTATTTTTTCCGCGTTGTAAACTATTTCACTTCCATATATATATATATATATATATATATATAGATAGATAGATAGATAGATAGATAGATAGGTAGCGAGAGAGGTAGATGGATCACACATTTTCTACATACATACACTCAAACACATACTGCTTATGTACAAATATACGTTTACTAAATGCATATATATACGATACTTGAAATATTTCATGCATGCACACACATACACACACACACACATATATATATATATATATATATATATATATAAATACTTGTGCATTATATATATATATATATATATATATATATATATATATATATATAAAATATTCTTGTGTGTGTGTGTGTTCTATTGAATATGTATTCTGATGTTTTTCTTGTATGTTTACTTATACGTGACGTACCTTCCTTTGTAAATAAAAACTTCACCAATGAATATAATTACTTTTACAAATTCACCAACAGATATCCTACCTTGCACTTTAACTATAATGACGAAGGTATTAACTGGACAATTTTGACCCAGTAATCCGTCTGAAACAATGACTTAATACAATTGCTGTCCAGAAAGAATCAACCTCCGTCATATTTGATGAAATGCATAAATGTATCAATATATACCATGATTAGTGCGGTTAATTTGTGCCCAAATTCTCTATTATGTTCAAAACCTCGCTGTTCAAGATTTTATAATTTATTGTTTCTTTTTTTCAGCTTATACCTAGCTATATGAATCTGTACGGCAATACTTCAACCGTACTACGTCAAAACACGCACTGATCAAAATTGCATTATTCAAGGTAATCCAGTACACAGATATAACTCAACGCATTTCTGCATCCATGAGTGTATGTATATATTTATGAATGTGTGTATGCATAAACATATCTATATTGATCTATGTTTTTAATATTTTCTAAATTCATTCCAAGTTATGATAAGAATCAACTGAAAATTAGGATGAAGGTAAAATTAGTCAAAGATTAATTATAATGATCGATACGCTTCTAACACTATTCACTTTATCATTAAATCTGATTTTCAGAGCCTCAAACAAGAACAGAACTAGGACAGAATAGCTTACAAAACTAGCTTGTTAATCATTTTTTAAACATCTTTTTTGTTCCTCAGGAATGTTATTTTATTCATTATGTCTATACAGTATGGGAAATCCCTATTGTTCCCTGCTATTTTTTTATGTAACCAGGACTGTGATAATTTGGAATCGATTTATTTCAAATCGAACAACAGGCAGATTTACACATTTAATCACTGATAAAAAATAAAAAAAACAATAACATACGAATATCACTGTCCTGAAAAATTTTGAAGGGAACAATAGCCAATCTATATACTTATACACATAAACAATTAACAAATAACACTCACTGCCCAGGTGAAAAATCACATTATACTGTTTAATAAGTGATCTAAAGAGATTTATAGTCATAAGCACATAGATCGATTGACTGGGATATATATATATATATATATATATATATATATATATATATATATATATATATATATATATATATATATATATACATACATATATATATATATATATATATATATATATATATATGTATATATCTTTGCCTCTGTGTGTGTGTGTATTTTGGTCAGTATATTCGTCTGCCAGTGTCTGTGTATAAGAGTGGGGGTGGGGGTCAGGTAGCTGCTATCCCCGAAAAATGGGGGCTTTCAATTTCGCTTGAGCCAAATATAGTATGGATCATTTCACGCTGTCCTTCGTGAGCAGTACCCTAAATTAGCCAGTGTGAAATCAGACAGACGTGAAGAGAAAGAATAGAAAGAAATATTACTTTAGCCCCAGATTAGCCTAATGTAGCTCCAAAATAGCTAAACGTAGCTAATAAAATATCTAGATCCAGGTAAATTGATCTCGACTTGATTATAACTTGGTGTTCACTCCCTTAAAACCCCAACAACCGAGCTATAACGTCGAAGGCATGTATTCACTATACCTTTAGAGTCAGGACACTAACCTCTACCCAAGATTAAGCATAACGCGTTTTATTATGCATTAGTTTAATAAACACTTTATTAGCCACAGTCATTAAATCGTATTCAATCATCAATGATATTAGCACAAAGAATGTATAATATGCTATATTGGGGCCACCAGAGATACTATTCGGCAATAATAAGATGTCTTGAATTATAATACACTGCCGTTTGGAAATATACTCACAGTACAAATAGAGGTCACCGTGTAGAATAAATTTATGATAACGCTTCTTGCAACATATTTACTGTCCAATCAGAGGCTGAGAAGAGCGCATACACTTACGCTCTGATGGGAAAAGGCGCTTAAATGGCACATTACAAATTTATAGCATGTACCATTTCACCTGGACGCACTCATATAACTGTGTATTAAACAACATGTAAGAGCGAGCAGATCATAAACACTGTGTACACACGCACACACAAACCAACACACGCACACACGTGCACATACGCAAACACAGACTCACACACACGCTCTCTCTCTCTCTCGCTCGGTTGGTAATGATGTTAGTTCCTATACTGGTCGTGTTTTGACACTCGACGTTCGGTTCTGTGAATGAATAGAGGGGATGTATCTAATGATTTTCATCGGGGGATGCGGGCCTCTCATTTGCCAGCAAAATGGAGATGTAAGCCTCTTATTTGCCGATTACCTGGTCGTGCAGGTCGAATAAAGACAGAAATTAGCGTTACTAAGTATGATTTGATATTTATAGCTTTAACTGTCTTTTAAAATGACTAAAATCGGTTATTTTTTCAATGTTCACACATTATGTATCAATGTATTATATTGTTATATGTTGTATATATATATACATATATATGTGTGTGTGTGTAGGTGTGCGTGTTCGTGTATGTGTGTGTGAGTGTGTATGTATGTATGTATGTATGTATGTATGTATGTATGTATGTATGTTTATGTGATCATTTGAAGCCTATTGAATAAAATAACAATATATTATGACTCCAGACCAAATTGAATATTTACTTCTATATAAGTGACTAGATTTAATCGGCTATCAGGGATTGATTTTTCATAAATTGAGAGAAATTCAGCAGAATATAGCCGAAAAATAGTCGACAAAAAAGCACAAACAAAAAAGACAAAACATTGTGGGTGCCGCACACCCCATCTGGTTAGACCGAAGTTAATATCTTTGCAGTTGTTTTCTTGAAGTTTTTTATCGTATGAATTTATTTATTACTATGAATTTAATAACTAAATGAATCCCAAACAGTGAATGTGAACTGTAATGATTTTTAAATCCTTCGCTCGATGTTATTAACCAATTATTGATATCTAAAAGACTCTAGCCCAAAGTGATAACACTCAACGTAGTTACGCACATACACACTGAAGAAAATGTCTGTCTATGCACACAGGGACACATTTATTCAAGTGCATGCGCACACATACATACATGTACACCCACGCACGATAAGTAAGTAAATCAGATACTCAGTGAAAACTTTTTGAATGCTCGCTTCACACCACTTTATAAAAGATTTTGTCAGACTCCAGTCCGAATCGGAAGTTGGAGTTGAATATGTCTTCCTAAAGTAATGATAAGAACAATCCTCAACTTATTCAGGGAAATAAACTCTTCTTAGCAGGTCTGTCCATTCACATTAAACTGAAACGCTAGATGGCTTTGAACATTAACTACTTATCACTTATCAATATTATTTTCGGGGTTGGCGGTCGGTCAGTTTACGATGCAAGCTTTGTTTGAGTCCGAGAGCGGTCACACTCGATTTTTTTCTCATCTTGGTCACGTAGGGGTTTCTCCTGGGTGATCAAACGTTTTTCTTATTTCTTTATCCCGACTCCGTGATTTTCTTGGGTATTTCCCACTTTTCTTATATTTTAAAAGCCATCATCTGACATTTTTACAACACAAAGATCAACTTTAAACGTTGTCTCAGCTTGGGAAGAAAGTACAGATACCTGGGAGGAGTTTTTTTTTGTTTCTTTTTCTTTTCTGTGAATCCAGAATATTTCTTACAAACTTATTTATTGCCATCAGCCTTCAACGTCTATCGCTAGACATTTCAAAAGATCAACTACTATTCTTCCTCAAGGGCGTTGCGGCTCCAATATTTCCTCAAATTGTTCAAATTGCCACATTATCTTATTGTTAGTCGTCCATAATTTCTCAATGATCTTTGGCGATCCATATTGTGAGTCTTGATGCCAAATGGCTGTCTGACATTCTTGCAACATATCCTGCCCATTACCATTTGAGTTTATTGATAGATTTTATGATGTCACTGACCATTGTTATTTCTCTAATAATCTGTGCTAACTTAAAGTCCATTGATGAGATGTCGAGCATGATCCTATCTTATGTACGTTGCATACGGCTCGATTCGAAGGTCCATTTTTTGGTTAGGTTCCATTGTCCAGCTCCATAGGTGACTATCAGGCAGACGCATTGGTCGTGGATCATTCTTAAAAAACTTATTTGATTGTTTTGTTCGTGACTGTTAAATTTGTTCTGCCTTGTCTTGTCTTCCAACCGAGGGTGATTTTTGTTTTGATATCTTCTTCTTCCCTCTCATTGAGACTCTCTGTCCCACCCTTTTTCTAAAAAGCTGATATTTGTCTTGTGCATTCAGACATACCGTATGTACTCGAGTATTGGTCGTGCTCTATAAAATAGATAGTTTGGCTAAAACCGAGAATTGATCTATAAATGAGTAATGATTTTACAATAGTGAACTTCTGACATAATTAAGAGAGCTAAAAGCAAAAGTGAAAGGTTGTTAATGTTTACTGCCAGTAAATATTAGGCGAATAAGAGTTAGAGACATCATAGAATCCATAAAAAATCTCAAATGGCGGTGGGCTGGCCATGTTGCAAGAATGGCTGACAATCGATGGACATCACGACTCACAACATGGATCCCTAGGTATCACATGCATAACCAAGGCCGGCAGAATATTAGATGGAGAGATGAGCTAGACAAGTTCAGGAAGTACTGGCTCCGTGACGCCCATGATAGAGAAGTGTGGCAAATCCTGGGGAAGGTCTATGTCCAACGATGGACGCTAAAAGACTGATGATGATGATGATGATGATGATGATGATGATGATGATGACAATCATTAATGAAAAGAAGTTAATGCTTTCAATAAATAAGCTCATGAACTTGAGATTCAGTCGCATCCCATAAGATATTATATAATACTCGTATAATTGAACAACGAGCTTCGGAATCATGTGAAGAAATTCAATCGAAGAAAAAGAGTATATATGACCAGAACTAATTCTATTGAGGACATCAATGGTGTTTCATCTGAAAAATATACAGAATGAAGTAAAAGCATTTAGAAAATCCAGATGTTATTAATGAACCTGTCAAAATTAGAAAAATTGTATTTCTTTCAAATAATGAATGAAAATTGATGAAAGCGCTCTACGAAGTGCTTAGTGGAGTTTTAATGTTGATTTCAAAGACTGTATACAGAACTATATGGCCAGAAACGCCCAAGTACACGGACACACGCAGGGATAAAAGGGAGTATAACACTACACCACCTTTGGTGACTAAGGTGGTTCAATGATATAGGACAGGTTATTCACTCAATGAAAACTAATTTATGATCAAAGCGTGATCAATTAAAAAATTGGAAAAAGGGGTGAGCAATGAATTAGTTACATCCCTCTTGTTGGACAGAGATCGATTCAAAAAGTTTGAATTAAAAAAGAACAAATGTGAATATATATATATATATATATATATATATATATATATATATATATGTGTGTGTGTGTGTGTGTGTGTTATTGTGAATACTGCTGATACAAACCAAGGGATCAATTAAGCATAAAATTACATTACAAATTGAGGCACCTACTAAAAACTTATTCAATGGAGAAATTTTCAAAAACTAAAAAATGTTCTTTCTCTCGGTGTGATAATGAGTAAATGTGTGAATTTCAGCCCTTTAGCTCCATTGGCACCGCCTGTACACGTGATACATCCATAGCCAGCCAGCCAGCTTGCCCAACTTAAAGTATGAAGAAACCATTGTTGACAATTTCCGTGACAGTTTGGCTATCAGTTTCTAACAATATGACGGTACATGCAGGACTTATCACTCAGAAACTGGGGTCGTCCTATACGCAAAGCATACGATAGATGGATGATCTCGTGGCCATAATTCAAAGAATATATACAGTATATAGGTCAGTCTAATATGGATAGAGATTTGAGGGAAAATCTGTTTGAATCAAAAAGATGCGGGTAAACATATGCTTATGTAAAATAGATTGAAGGTACTGAAGAACATATTAACAATACTAAATGATAGTATTTTGATCTTCTGTATATATATATATATATATATATATATATATATATATATATATATATATATATGAAGTGCAGCCTTCATCATACACTCATGTGCACAGATGACACATACAAGGACTCATACCTGGAACACACACACATGCACCCTGCACGGACAGAAATGCACACAAATTAAAATTCATTCGGGAACTTATAAAACACACATAAATGCACATAAAGACATGTACACACTCTCTCAAACAGTTATAGAGATTGCAAAAAATATCCAGAACATTAAAAAAATTTCAGCATAATATACTTAAAAATTGACAGAATTTTAACTGAAAATTTTCGTACATAACTTTTTGATATGTTTCCAAACCTTTGGTCCAATTCTATCAATTTGGAAGCTATATAACGATATTACACTAAGCTTTTCAAAATGTATCGGACGCATTTTGCACTCAATGAGCATATATATATATATATATATATATATATATATATATATATATATATATATATATCGTTAAATATGACAGCTTTATCGTTTGGACAATGTTAATACCCATAGGAACCAAAGATTCGTTTGCATATTACGATAACAAGAGCTACTGAAACATTAAACAGCTGCTCCTTGTCTGTCATATTTACTGGAACATGTGTGAAAGAATAATTTCTGCCAAAGTATAAATTAATATATATATATATATATATATATATATATATATATATATATATATATATATATATATATATATGTATGAGTTACTATATGAAAGTTCAGAGAACTCAAGGCGCAAATGGTTTCCTGAAAGTAAAAAAAATATGGAAAGAAAATGAAACTCTTAATTTCCCGGTGGAAAGATTTTCCAAAATCGATAAAACGTCCCGCGAGACGCTGAAAATACCAGGCAATTTGACAGCTGAACAGATTGATATATATTTACATATACATTTATGTATATATATATGTATATACGTATTTAGTCAAGAAAGCTTTACAATTTTAGACACTAAACATTAAAAAACTTTTTCAAGAGATTTTTCGTGTCACTTCAGTCACCTATTTCCCCATATCTGTCAATGCAATGAATGGAATTAATTGTTTTTCCCCTGATTCCCAAATACATTTTTTTATCCTTGTAGTGTATAAATTTTCTTGTTGGGATCATCAGTTGCTCACTATGTAACTGTTTCGGGAATTTTAAAAACAAAGCAGTAATATCAACATGGTACCCCAGCTGTTTCTTATCATATGGTTCATGTCATCCATATTGTTGGTCATTTTATATACGGTTTCATGTGCATTATATATTTACCTTATTTAGTTAGAGACATCATAGAATCCATTAAAAATATCAAATGGCGGTGGGCTGGCCATGCTGAAAGAATGGCAGACAATCGATGGACATCGTGACTCATGACATGGATCCCCCGACACCACATGTGCAACCGAGGCCGGCAAAATATTAGATGCAGAGACGAGCTAGACAGGTTCAGGAAGTACTGGCTCCGCGAAGCCCATGATAGGGAAGTGTGGCAAATCCTGGGGAAGGACTATGTCCAACGACGGACCCTAAAAGACTGATGATGATGATGATGATGATGATGATGATGATGATCTATTTTTTGAAACAGGGCTCACTTACCCCCAAAACGGTTTTAACGATGCAGGATCAGCAAGTAAACAACAGACATGACACACTGTTCGTGTCGTTTCTATTGAATGTTCAACCAAGTGATTCTTCTGTGTGTATATATATATATATATATATATATATATATATATATATATATATATATGTGCAAACTCTCATTGATATATACATGCATACATACACACGCACACATGTATACATATATGTCTAGTTTGTCACTCATTGGAAACTGTCAAACTATCAACAGCATGTCACCTTGTGGGAGATGAATGAATAACTTGTTGGGTCATTACAAAGTTTGAATTTTCATTGAATAGGCAGCACAAACCAAGAACCTATTGAAAAGAAAACAACTAATCCAATTGAACCCCCCTTTACTCGTATAGACCTATATTGGCGGGAATTTTTAAAAGGAGGAGACTTTCTAGGCACAATGAGGAATCAGTGTTCAATATTTTATACCCCTAGCCCTTCTCATGCGCCAAGTTCGTGTGATATAGACATTCGCAGCTATCCATCCGGACAACCTTGGAAACTGAAGAAATCTGATCTGATATTTCAGGTGACAGTTTTGATTGACTGCTTCTAATATATATATATATATATATATATATATATATATATATATATATATATATATATATGTGTGTGTGTGTTTTGAAAATTTACATATATTACAAAAAAACGTGTCTTTTATATTATTAGTGTCCAATATATATATATATATATATATATATATATATATATATATATATATATATATATATATATATAGAAGAATGTGGATTTGCTACACAAACTAGTTCATGTTTCAACCATCTCCGGGCCTCATCTCTTCATTCTTTCATTCATTTCCAGCTCTACTCTAAAACAACTTGACTTTCAGAGTATAAAGTTGAATGCATCGAACACTCTATGAAATAAATGCATCACATATCAGACGTTGCTTCATATTATCATGTCATGCTCAATTGTTAACCTGATCTGTACCATATGTGTTATACATATATATATATATATATATATATATATATATATATATATATAATGTGTACTGTAGAGAGTGAGACAGACTCGGGAGTGAGGTGTTGGGAGGTAAGGTTTATTAATCCTTATAAGTAAAATGTCTGTACATGTTTCGGGATTCTTCCCATCATCAGTGGTGTGTGCTGTGTGTATTAAAATGTCCCATGCGGAACCAGAGTCTACTGCCAGAAGCTATGCATTGTGGGGTGTTGTGATGTCAGGGCTGCTGGAGGCCTCCTGTTGAATGGGAGAATGTCCAGTAGGTATCAGGTAGTAGGTATTCACATTGGTTTTTGTGGTATATATGTATCTACAAATGAACTACATAAATATAATTTCCTTTTTATCTCCTCATCTTCGAATCATCTCAGTATCTATCATTACACCAAACCACACGCACAGACTATATATATATATATATATGTATATGTGTGTGTGTGTGTGTGTGTGTGTGTGTAAAGGCAAGGCTTGTTCTGCAGACCATTTCACGACTGTAGAGTCATATCTCTAACAAGTGCCCTACTAAGCAACGGACTCGTCATTGCACGCTTACATTTACAGTAATCAATGCTGATGGCTGAACGGTTAGCAACGCAGAAAACACAATGGGCGAACTGATTTCAAGCTTCGAATGAAACTGATACTAGAAGTAATGCCCTTGAGAAAGGGATGAATCCATACCCTCTACCTCGGGGAAAATAGCGTCTGGCACATGCTATTTGCGTCCACGTCTATTTTATATACATAAACTGGCACTAACGGAGATGTTCGAGATATGTGACACCCGGGCCGAGGGGCCCTGTGCCCTATCCAACATTAGGGTATCACTTTACTGCACTACATTGACAGTATATAAAGACTTGTAAACCTAGTATTTTAGGCATTGCTATAAAAGTTTGTTTTATTAATTCGTTTCATTTCAGTCAATTATTTCCAAATATCTGTAATTGTAATCAATGTAAGATATCGAAAGGAATCAGGTAGTATAGTACTATATGTATTTTTCTTTTTTTCTTTTTTTTTTGTATAGATCATCAGCCATTTGCCACGTAATGGTTTCGGTGATTTAAATACAAAACAATTATTTTAACATAATCCTCCAGCAGTGTTGATAAAACACTACCTCAGCTCAAGCTATGGTATTGATATATAGCGTGTTAAATATTTTTTATTTTTAAGGTCGTGTCGTAAAATTTGTGGTTTGTTATTTTCTATCGAAGCAATTATCAGTTTGTACTGTACATGGGTATTATTTTATACTGGACATCAATTTTTTTATTCCAAATAAAAGGCTTGCTTACGTATGTATATTAGAATAACTGAGGTTAAGATATACACAGGTACACACACGTTAGTAATTACTTTATCGAGCCTATACCCGTCGTTCTACCATTTTTACCAGCACGCCCAACTTTTATAGTTGATAGTTGCTTCTAGGCCCTTCAACAATCATCAACAGAACGATTAGTATAAAATAGGTTACGCAATTATGTGGGAAAGGGTTAATCCACACGTATATTGTTGATAATTAGCCTTTTCCAGTGTCTTCAATGAAGTTTAGTTACGTAGCTGAGTAGAAATAGAATTCTATGGTAGGATGAACTTGATGAATTGTACCTTTACAGAATTTTACTTTTAGATTAGTTTAATGCTCGGGGAATATTGAACATAAACCTGAAAATGCTGTGTAACATAGAGTTTTTGATGTTTTATAGGTTCTATGCAATCGGAAAATTAATCAAAGAATGACGCCAAAGGCAAATTAAATTCATCATAGTATTCTGAAAACAAGAGAATTCCTGAAATGATTAGAAAAAATTTTATATTGTATCTGTTGGCTCACGACCCTTTTTGAAATAGTCAGAATCATTCGCCATCTTTGGTGGCTACCGTTCTTCAATAGCCACCAAACACACCATACACAGATTTACTTGGAAACGGGAGAAACATTTTTCGTGACTATTCTGGCTGACAGTTTCAAATAAGGCCGAGTAAAACCCAGGAATTGTTTTCGCTTTTATACAGACTTTGGATTTCAAATCAGCAACACAATTAGTACGCAATTTCCATAAAAAAAGGATGCTGTGGTACTCTACATTGTGGAGGACTCTTCATAACGAAATTTTTTTTTAACAAGAGGTTCAACTTGCCAAAATTATCTCTTAGCGAGATACATTGAGTTTGCGAGGTGTAAAAACTACGGAACTTCATAAAATTATCAAGAATCATCCATATTTCTTCTTAGGTATCTAAGTTAATATCTAGTATTTGACGCTAATTTTTAGAGAAACTGAAGGACGAATATTTGAATAGGACAGCGAGCTTTTGGTAGAACAATCTCCGCATTCAAGGAGAAAATCCCATCAGTCCTTAAAAGAAGGGTACGTAACCAATGCATCCTCCTGATAGTCATCTATGCAGCTGAAACATAGAACCTTGCCAAGAGACTGATCCTCAAACTGAGAACAACGCAACCTGCAAGGGTGATAATCATGCTTAACATTAGATTGAGAGGTGGCAGAACAGCACTATATATTTGAAGGAAAACGAGGTATCATAAAATCCATTAGAAAACTCTTATGGCAATGGGCTGGTCATGTTGCAAGGATATCAGATAACTGTTGGTCAGCAGAACTTACAACACGAATCCCCAGAGATCACATGCAAGGTGGCAAGACGAACTAGACATTTTCGGAAAATATTGGCTGCAACGTCCATGATAGAAAGGTTTAGCAAATTTAGAGGATGGTCTATTTTCAAGGACAGACGCAAAAAGATGGAGGATGATCATCATCATGGTGAACAAGATTGCATATTCATTTATCATATTATTCACATGTTTATTTGTATTTATATATTATTTAGAAAGCAATTAGTACAATATACATAATTCACAAGGTCATTATTAAGGTTTTGGGGACCTGGTATTTTCATTTTGAACCCATTACTGAAATTCCAGAGGTCTAATTATTCACTTAGCGGATTTTCATTTACCTCAACGTTTCGTGGAACGGATGATCCTCAAAAAATAAGGCACCACTGTATATTCTTTCTATATACTGTAGTTATTTAGCTTGAAAGTAACCAAAACCGCGACATATATTCTGTGTACCACACATATTTAGATGAAAAAAGAAAGAGGCACCCACACGCATTTGAATATCGATTCATAAGCTGCTACTTGTTTGAAGATGATTTCATGAAACCCCTCGGGATTTTACTGTCCTCAAGTCCCCAGTTTCAAAATCAGTGTAGTAATGGTTAACAAACTTGTGGTGCTGACCTTTACAACTGTAATGTGCTCGATACTCACTGGATGCTGAACGACTCTAGCAAAATAGGTTGTACATATAATATAGTAGAATATAATTGATATTTAAAAAGTTTAGCTTAGTTCGACATAAGGCCAAAATAGTGGGGATCGAACTCAGAACAGTTGGCATAGTCGGCTTCATTAGCTTGTTTTTATAAGTATTTCTATACAATGAAACTAGAGGTTTCGCGAAATAACAACTCTCACAGTTTTACTAAAACATGTATACATGGTATTATACAGTTATACCTTGCTTAATACAGTTAATTCATTCCGAAATGTTCCGTTCAGTACACAGTCTCATTGTAATTTGATGCGTTTTTTTCTCATACTCAGTTATTTGTACAGAAAAATCTTATTCGTACGACATCAGAACGCGTATAAATCAAAACCACACCATTCAAGCTATTCCTGTGCACACACGCAAGTTCACACATGCATTGTATCAGGATATAGATCTATATGAATGTACTGGTTTGGAGATATACAGCCTGCTCAGAAACTCACATGCGTGTGCCGGCTTGTAACGGCTGGTACGTGCACTGTGCTAGGATCAACGGATAAATGATATCTGACTGCAATTCGTCCATGCATTCGGCACTTTTCTTCTGTTTATCAGCCTTCCATTACTTCTGTGGAGCCCCGCTTTTCAGACAACCCGATGCATATGCAAGAGAGACACACAACGCTTTCTTTATGCTTGCGAGCAAGTGATAATACTTATTGAATAAACTTCTATGGAGTGTACGTGCTGTGTTCTCGCGAAAAAAATAGAGATCTGACAACATGCTCTACGAGAATCTATCTATGCACTCACGCACGTCCACACACACACACACACACACACACATACATATATATATATATATATATATATATATAAATATATATATATATATATATATATATATATGAACATACACAATCTCAAACATATATATAGCAGAATTTGATATCAATGGGGACAAGTGAATAACATATCTTTTTTTTTTGTAGATAGAAAGAGAGATGGGTATGAAAAGACTGATAAAGATCGATAGATATGAAAAGACATATATGTGTATGTGTGTGTGCGTACCAGTAGGTGTGATCATAGACAGTGTGACGATTACATCCCACAGGCATGTTACTCAGTCACATAAAGACAGAATTTTTGTGTACACATATTCATTTATGCTACTCATTCATTATATATATATATATATATATATATATATATATATAGAGAGAGAGAGAGAGAGAGAGATAAAGAGAGAGAAACAGGAAGAAAAGTAAGCAAAATTGATGAATAAATAGATAGAAAAATAGTTATGACAAGATTAAAATGGGCCGATAGGTAGATATGGGAGGATAGGGATAGATAGATATCAACAGACTGAGATAGATAGATAGATAGATAGATAGATAGATAAATAGATAGATAGATAGATAGATATGAAAGGACGGAAATGGACACTAAGATAGATATATATTAGAAGACTGAAATATATATATGGAGAGATAGATCGATAGATAAGTAGATGAATAGATAAAATTTCCAAATGTATAGTATTGATCTCATGTAATTGCATTGTCTTTTCAAGCGTTTCAGAATAAAGGGCACATGCGATTCTGATCGGACCTTCCATCAATCAATCGTGAACTTCATTACAAGATTATCTTATTATTATTTATTGGACAGGATTAAAATGGCTTTTATGCCTTAGCGCTGAAAAGGCGACAAAATATCTCCCATGTATATAATGGACTCAATACAAAAAAAGAAGACCCGTTTATTCTGTGCGTCCCATGTCAGATTAAAGCTTTAGGAAAGTCACATTAGTTTTAAACAGAGGGGTTCAAACCAATGTGTTTTCCCGATATTCAACTCTGGTATTGGAACGTAGAACTTGACCAAAGAATTGGCCCTCAAACCATGCATCGTGTAAGGGAAACAAACAATCTCAACATTACTTGAAGAGATCCCTGTACTATAATATCAGAGAGCAAACAAGAGTCAGAGATGTTATTGAAAAATATATAAGAAAACTCAAATTGCAGTAGGCTGGCTATGTCGTAAGATTGTCAGACAACTGCTGGATATCATGTCTCACAACATGGATCTCCGCGTAAAATCGTGCCCGGCAAAAATTAAGAACATGTGACGATTTAGCCAAGTTCAGAAAGTATTACATCCATGACACACAAACTCGAGAAATCAGAAGGAAAAGGTACTCGTCGTACGATGGACGTTAGAAGGCTGTTGATAATGATGAATGTATCATCGCTCGTACCCTCATCGAGGATGTCGCAGGGTAATGTACACAAGGGGCATTGTTAGTAAGATCCACTCCCATCTTGCTAGGCAAACTGAATAAAATCGTTCTGCATACAGCACCAAGCATTCCATAATATTCACTTATCTAGATACTGACCAGTCTTGACGTTGCTTCACGTCAGTGGGTGATTTTAACAGAACTGGTCTATCTAATGTGATTTGACCGTAGCTCTCAAGTCATGGGAGGAGGTTCCTCAATCTTAGTCCTTATGCATCATTTTAAGTTAGTGTATGACGACAGTGTAACAATCGAAATACAAGTACTATAACACTTGGGCTACGGTGATTGTTGATCAAGGCTTGTGTACATAGGCATTATGGATATTTCACTAGGAAGGGTTCACAAAATGCATCAACAAGACAAAAAGAGAGGGTCATGCTTTGGGATTATGGGTGCCAAGGCATTTCCGTTATCAACAACCAAATGTAGGATAGAGGATCATACAGAGAGCCTTCCCGTCGCAATGCCTGTCAGTCGTTTTAGGGTGAGTCCATTTTGTACACCACGTCAAATAACGCAAACAATAGGGCCATCTTGTGTTACAATTCCGTAGCTTCATAGGAATAAATGAATGTAGCACTATGTTAGACTATGCCAGCGATTCCCAATGTTTACAGGACATTCCCCACTTTTGTCAATAAGATTACTTTCGCTCCTCCCCCAACTATAAGTGGCAACTGTTTGTCTCTCGTGCTATATAAACCACCTTAGCATAGGCAACACCTAATCAAATCCAGCATGCCTACTTAATGGACTTTGAGGAAACTTTCAAAGTTAGAAACTTTTAGGATTTGCGAAGGAAACTTTGGGGTCTGCATTCGCGCTTACCTCAGTGATTTAGAATGCAATAAAAAGATCCTCATTAGATATCTGAATTAAATGTGATGGAAGGCTTCATGATGACGTTGATTATTAAAATAGGATATGATCCACTTGATGCATTGTCGGAACTCAGGATCTCTTATCTCGGGTAGCAGAATGATATTTCAGATTTTATCAAGTAAAAGATATTAGGTCCTCCACGGGAGATGAAATTCTGGCCTCTGGTCCAGTTTTCAGCTAGTAAGCATCCGCTGAGAAGTCGAGTCACCAATTGATATGAAATAAAACAGGTATGGTGAGTCACTCAATAGAAACCTCCACGTGACAAACGTCTTTTGGCACATGATGCGTTGGGGGTGATCTATGTGTTGTGCTATGATCACTAAATAGTCTGAATGTGTATGAAAAAAAAACCACAAACAAACAAACCGAGAATGCTGCTGGACACAAACTAAGGAACGGATTCAACATGAACTTACATTGTAAATTTGACTATATACTAAAAATTCATCTGACCGTTATCTCCATTCATTGAGGGATGTGTGTGTGTGAGGGTGTGTTTTTCCGTAAACAAAGATACGTTGATACATAAAATGTCATAAAGCTTCAATAACTCAAACCGAGCAGCAGTTTTAAACCAGTCTGTCGTGGTAGGCTGTGTTTAGAAATCTGATTTTAAAACATACAGACATACGCAAATAAAATGAAAAAAAAGTAAAAGGGGTGTAAATTGACTTGAACATGCAAGCAGATAAAGAAATAACAACTATCAATATTACCAAACAGAACAGATAATTAATAGCTTCAACGAGTCGGCATGTAAATAACTGAAATATTTTCCCGATCATATAACTTGTATTGATTCAATACGTAAAGAAAAAGCTGGGAGATACGTTAATTGCAAGATGATCTATCTGTCAAGCTAAGTATGTTCATATCTATCTATCTATCAATATATCAATCTATGTCAGCCAGCTCCTATCTATCTACATCGGTTCGTTCATATCTATCTGTGTTCATATCTATATATTTTACCTGAAATTCGGTGGGCCTCCTGACCGTAGGTATCGCAGATCTTGTATATTATTTTGGTATCACTTGAAACCCAAATCGTCATGCAATCTCATTTTTGCCGGTCACAATTTTGTATGTGTGTTGTCTTATGATCTTGTTAAGCATGATCCTATTCTGTGCACGTTGTATGTTTCTTAGTTTGAGGGTCTATCTTTTGATTAGGTTCGATGTTTCAACTCCATAGGTGACTATCTGGACGGACATTAGTAGTAAACCCTCCTTTCTGAAACTAATGGGATTTTGTTATCGGAGATTGTGCTTGCACTACCGAAAACCTGCCCACCTAGGGTGATTCCTTCATCGTTTAGAGCCAGATCCTTGCCAGCTCGAAAGGAAGGTAACATAAGATGACCAGCTTAATCAAACTCTTGCTTGCTCGCCTCAGAATGATCCTACACGGGATAGTAAAAGGAGCCAGAATAGAAGACAAATAATGTAAGTTTAGGGAATGCATTAAGATTCGTGGTCGGTGGTGGACATAATAATCTGCTTTCTTTAGCCCTGCATTTTTAGATTCCAGTCGCCATGTCTTTGACCTCAACGTATTTGTGAAAATCACCATGGACCTACTCAAAAAAGCTGGTAAATGCATCACTGGAAAACTAGCCTAACTATTTGACAAATGCCTCTAACTCAGTAAAGTCCGGGAAGATTGGAATATTGCAATGACGTTACTATATTTAAAAAAAAATCCTTAGGATTTAGGCAACTGCAAGCCAATCAACCTACCCAACTATATTTACAAACTTTCTGTTTGGAATGATCACCAACGTAATCATCAAGACACTTGATTAAAATCAACAACGGGACTAGATTGGCTTCAGAAGCAGTTACTCAACCCTTGCCCATTTTCATTCGATAAATCAACTGAAACAGATAGCAGTTGGATGCAAAAGCATTGTTCGACTCCAAGAATGTTTTCAACTTGGTGGAAATCCAAAAAAGCCATCAGTGCAATCATACCACAAGATGTAGTCCCCGTCTATGTCGGAGTATTGCAAAAAAAATCTGCAGTTCTTTTATCGAGCAAAATGAAGAACAGGATCCTTGCCGGTTCGAAAAGAAGGTAATATAAGATGACCAGACCATTCAAACCCTTGCTTGCTGGCCTCATAATGATCTCCCAAACCTTTGACTGGATGAATAAAGGAACTAGGATAGAAGAAAAATAATCTAAGTGACCACAGTTAATCTTCATTAACTCCATATAATATTAGACAAACTGAATAAAAAAAAACAAAAATATTTCTCTTTGCATGAACTTTAGTAAAACCAATGTCGTGTGTTACTAATTTCTGTTCGAATGAATCTATGAATATATATATATATATATATATATATATATATATATATGCTATAAGGCATTTTGTCACCTCTGGCAACTGATTAATTTGCATTGCACTCTTGGTAGGCACCCTAAAGCTTTGAAAACATTCACAAAACACGTTGTCACCATTTGGTTTCCCAGCTAACTAATGCTCACAGATGACTATACTTAAATTAGGTTATAGGAAGAAATCTGGTACTGTTAGTGCGATTTCGTTGTAAACGTCTTTGGAGTTGTATAAAGGTCAGACTATTGTTGATTTCTTGCAGACAGACTCAATGTACAATTTTATGTCAGTTTATATAATAAAATCATAAAATTTTCGTCACACAAAAATCAATACTTGGATTTCTTCAATTCATGGTTTCTTGATTATCTGAAAATAGAGCGTGTTCGTGGAATCTTCTGTAAGTCCAAATGGAGCAAAGGAAATAAGCAATTACCATTGAATTATATGGGGGAAATTTTTGAGCGCTCTGAGATTCCAAAATAATCTCCTTCTATGTTTGCAAGTGTTACGCTAAGCATAAGAAATTTACGTTTTCTCATAGGCTGTTTCGACACCATGGGACAGATTTCGATAACTCACGCGCAATATAAATCTCAGACAATTAGCGAAAAATAATCTCTTGCAATACAGAGAATACCTACAATCAATCAAATTTCTTCTTATTAGGATTTCTCGGAATAACATTTTAGAAACAGGTAAATGCTCTGGCATTTCTGATACCAATTGCATCACTGACAGAACTGTTGATACGAGGAAATAAAAGTAACGTCTGTTGTTGTGCGTTGCCAATTTAGGTGTTTCTCATCTAAATCCGGATGGTTTTGGTCGCGTCATGAACTGCTATTCGGATGATTTTTAAAACAAGTAATATTTCTATTCAAATTAAAACAATAAAAAGCAATATTTTCAATTAAATTAATCATATTATAGAATGAGAATTGAAAATCAAAGCCACATTTAATTTATAATCGATATGTTATATACCTTCCACACACACACACACACACACACACACACACACACACATATATATATATATATATATATATATATATATATATATATATATATAATCAAATAATTGAGTCATCCACGGAAAGCTGCTTCGTTATATTACAACTGTTCAGTATGGCTATAGAGGATCCATTATTCGCTACACAAACAAGTTTACGTTCCTGCCCTCTCTGGGCCACATCAGGCGAATAATTGTCATTCATTCGCCTGGTGAGGCCCAGAGGGCAGAAACATAAACTTGCTTGTGTAGCAAATCTACATCCTATAATGTATTTTAAGCTCTACTCTAAAACAACTTGACTTTCGAAGTATGAAGTTGAATGTATCGAGCACTTCATGAAATAAATGCATCACATATCAGATGTTGCTTTATATTGTGCTATATTGCCGACCTGATCGGTACCATATATAAATATATATATATATATATATATATATATATATATATATATATATATATATATATATAAGGTAGATGCAAAATATTTTTGACTCATTTTTGAAATTGGCAAAATTGCTAGTTTATTCTTTGCACAAGTAATGACCTGGCGCATCTATGGTCTGAATCTAAAGTTTGTTATCACCTGATCGATGCTATGGATTCCATTTCGTGATTAACTTCCTTCAAAACCTCGAATATTTTTTTTCAAACAACGGAAAGTGCAGGAATAATAACAATAGTAGTAGTAGTTGTGGTGGTGATTTGATAATCTCAAATTTTGTATTTAACCATTTTCAACGATCACTTGATTATTTTTGCGTGCTGAAATGTTAATTAACCTCATTAATAACATTTTGTAATTTGTTATATAACTTTTAACCTTGTTTTCGTAAGATAATTGATTGGTTCTCTTGGTTAATTCTGCTTTCTTGATTATTTCTAAGTTTAATTAACCTGTTTCATGAATGCAGTCTAATTTCATTGATTTTCAATTTTAAAAAAATTCAACTAATTTTCACAATTAGAGACCGTCAAGTAAAAATTGCCAACGAAAGTTTCTTCAGTTTTTAGGAGATTCTGGCTGGATAGCTATATATGCGTCATGCGTACAGGTCACATTGACGGAACGAGTGGTCTGAAATCCCGAAATACACCTATGTCTAGAATTTTTCTCTTTTAAACGTCACCCCCAAGATGGACTTTTTGAGGGATAGTAAATTGTGGCCAATTTACGACATGAGTATGTTAAACTTGTTCCTTAGTTAGTGTCAAGCAACGTCTTCTCCTGTTTTTCGTCGTTATTGTTGTTGTTTTTAATTCTAACTATTTTAAGAAATAACCATCCAACAAAGACCTAGAGAAACAATTCATTCATTGATCAACCCTTTTTTTCAATTGATCACCCCCAACGCAACATGCTGCCAAAAGACGTTTGTCATATGACGATTTCTATTGAGGTACCAACTGTACATGTCCCATTTATTTCCAATCTAAATAAAAGTTCGGTTTATTTTCACAATTTCATTTCCATCCGTTGCGATCAATTGATTATCGATATTTTGTTAATTAACGACGAGTGTTATGTGAATTTTTACCGTTTCTTAACTGCTGGATGGAGGTGTGAGAGGCGGAACGGTAACCAGCACGTGAAATTGAATCGGAGAACCGGGTTCAAACCATGGCTGAGACAGTTAGCGTTCACTTCGAACCAGGGGGTTATTTGATGATTTCTTAGTGGGCCGGGGATGAAGGCCTTTGATTTGTTAGGATAGTGAGCGTATAGACCTCTAATTTGCCAATGAAGTGTCAGCTGAGTATGGAAGGAAATCAGTATGGTTTGTTATTCATAGCTAAAATGTCTTTGAAAAAAGGATGAAATCGGCTTTATATATATATATATATATATATATATATATATATATATATATATATATATATATATATATATATATATATATATATATATATATAAATTGATAATTGTGTCATTGACGGACAGCAGTTTCGTTGTGTTAATAATCCTCAGTGAGGCTATAGACAATCCAGTATAATTTCCTGTACCGCTAAGTAGGGTAGAAACCTTCGCTATATATATATATATATATATATATATATATATATATAGAGAGAGAGAGAGAGAGAGAGAGAGAGAAAGAAAGAGAGAGTCATAGTCATACATACATACATACATACATACATACATACATACAGACAGATAGACAGACAGACAAACAGTTAGAGACAGACAGACAGACAGAGACAGATGGAAAGAGATTTGGATTTTCATATTTCGCTCAGCACCGGAATTTACCGAGCAGCACATCGAACAGCCGACCACGTTATTGAATGGAGCAAATGATCGCCATGCAGGTCTATTATTATCACATCCTGTCGAATATAAACTGTCCAATCTATTTTTATATCCATCAATCTCTCTATCTCTCTATCTACACACACACACACACACACACACACAAACACACACACCGGTACATATATATATATATATATATATATATATATATATATATATATATATATATATATATATATATATATACATATATATATATATATATATATATATATATATATATATATATATATATATATATATATATATATATAAAATGGAACATTTACTTCTATTAAATTCAGGTTGACTCTTTTTTTAAGTTTGAAAATCCCATTTACAGGAGGTACAGGTAGATCTCAAGAGAATTATTTATCGCGAAGTGTTGAAAGAGACAAACTGTCACTATGAAAGGCTACAGTAAGCAAATGAATGACGCATTGAAAAAGAAAAGATTTTTACTTGGTAAGGAATTCAACTCGTTTCTTTTTGTGGCTTCATACCAACTGATCATGAAACTGGGCAGAAATCAATTGGTGACTAGTTGGTGATTTTGCAATCTGTACTCGAGATATAAATTCGACGCAGCAAACGACCATGAAGCTGAGGTGAGAAGTTCTTCTATATGCAGCAAATTATCCATAATTACCAATTCAAGACTACACTTGATTTGCTCCCTGCAATTTAGCCAGAGCTTTTAAGAACTTCAAGATTTTGAAAAATTGGCCTAAAGTTAGTTGAATCAAAACAAGAATCATTTTGTTTTGTTTTGTTTTTGTTTTTTATGATGAAATACACAGTTTGACTTCAATTTTGCAGGATGTCATTGAAATCACCGGAAAATATTTTGATGAATGAGTAATGATGCTATGAATCTAAATGAATCAAAGATTTTGCCGAAAATACTGGAAACCTTCGCATCACCTTAATCTTAGTACTGTATATACATATATATATATAAGCTGATCTTGTGAGCACGTTGATTCTTGATTTATGGTCACGAAATCATAAATTCATACTGCTTTTTTTTAATCCAGGGGTAGTTCTGAGTTCTTCTCTGTATGTTAGAGTTTATGTAATCCTCATTATGCCAGGGCTAATAAACGATTGAAAACTCGACCAATATACAAGCCTATACGGCATTTGCTTCGATTACCTAATATAATAGATTTTAATGACCCCTCAAATCTGATAAGTGTTAATCCAATCTCCGATGAAAGAACGTCTTCCACGTACCTTAAGTGCTTCAAAAATATTCATTACTCCTTTCCGTACATATGATCAACGATATCTGTAATACGGAATGCAATCTAATTAATATTTTTGGTGATAATTCATTTAATTCCTACTCTTCAACGCATCTGTTCTCTAAAGCGTTATGAGTTTGACAGGTAAAAGTTATATCACAAATTAACGAACTCTCCAAGATCGAACAAGTGAGCCTTCTCTTTAATTAAATCATTTTAATGTTATCTAATTAGGATTTATGTTTTCTTATGAGTCTTGACTTCGGCTGTGGTTTGCTCGTTAAGAGCGGTACGATTTTTGCACGAGGATGAACCCTGTAATCAACACGATTGCTGGAACTAAAAACAACAAAATATTTACGAGGTCAACATATTGTAATTAATCATTATCGAGATTTTAGTTTCTTAAAATGGAATACATCGGCGTTATATACTTCCATGGAATTATTTGTAGTTTCTCAACGGTAAATGGATAATTATATTTCAAATCTGAAATAAACCATGTAATTAAAGCTAACGTGCCTAAATTCGCATAATATCCGGTGTACACGTTAAGTTAGCATAGGAATCGCAATTATAATCCAATTACCACTCATATCAAAATTAATATGGTCTAACCGCAGTAACATAATTGTCATAATTTAAACTAAGGCATTGCCCGTTCTGAAAGTGCAAAGGAGTAGACTATATGGTGTGTGAGGTGACCTACCGTAATTGCTATATAAACTATTGTCCCGTCGGTCGTACGGAACAACGATTTCGAAGTATTTTGTTAACTACTTTTTAGTTACTGATTAATACTTTCCGTTTCTGAACATTAAAATCAGGATATTTCTAAACAACGGGAGTTTAGGAGGATAAATCAGTGAATCAGGAAAAAGATTTTTTTTTCAGATTTTTATTAGATTTCACGAGAACTGCCGATGGGAAAAACCTCAAACTCGACATTGCACTGACTTGTGTGCTGACTAATGTATCACGCAAATGGCAACTTCGCACAATGATCAGTTGTGGAGTAATCTCGGTGAATTAGATTTTTCCGATAACAGCAGATACGAACAATTTTAAACTCGACACTGCACTACTTTGAGTGCTGACTAACACATCTGGAGAATGTCAACTTCATACAATAGATAGTTGTAGAGTAATTGCGGTAAATTCGATTCCTCGAAAAATGGATATTCAAACAACTTTAACCTCAACACTGCACTGCCTTGTGTGCTGACTAACATTTCGGGTGAATGTCAACTTCATCCAATGGGTAGTCGCAGAGTAAATGCGGTACATTCGATTCCTCGAGAACAGCATATTCAAACAACTTCAATATCGGCACTGTACTGATTTGTGTGCTGATTAATATACCTGGCGAATGACAACTCTGTACAATGGCTAGTTGTTGAGTAATCGTGATGCACACACTGATACACAGAGTGAATTCTTCAATCGACTTTGGATGATCAACCGAGTGAATGTTTAAACAAATGTTTTTCCCGGGCATGTTGGGAAATGATTTCGATCAGTTAATCAGAATAGAATACAAAATTGCATGCATAGTATTTCGCTGGTTGTAATGTCGTCGAGCAATAAACTTTTGATTTACTTAGCACAGCTTAGTTTGGGGGTACCTTTACAACCAATGCATCCTCCCTATAATCACTTATGGAGCTGAAACATGGGACCTAACCCCAAAGACAGACCTGCAAACTGAGAAGCATGCAACGCATGCATGAGGGAATCATGCTCAACCTCACATGGATAGATCACAAGACAGCACAGTCTATAAGAAAGAAAACGGGAGTCACAGACATCATAGAATGTATTAGGGAGCTTAAATGGCAATTGGCAGGTTATGTTGCAAGAATGGCAGACACTCGCTGGTCCTCTCGACTTATAACATGGATCCCCAGTGATCAGGAAACCGAGGCTGATAGAATACAAGGAGAGATGAACTTGTTGAACTTAGAAATACCGGGGCTCCGCGATGCCCATGATAGAGAAATGTAGCGGATCCGTGGGAAGGTCTATGTCCAACGAAGGACGTTAAAACAATGATGATGATGATGATGATGATGATGATGATGATGATGATGATGATGATGATGATGATGATGATTTTTAATTTTTTTTTGGTAGCATAAGAACAAGCATCAAGGATCTCACTAACCTCTCAGGAGTCTTTATCAGCAATTATTATCAAAAAAGATCAAATGCAAAATTGTGGCAGACAAGAAAAAAAGTTCCAGGGTTATTGGCAGTGAGACACGATCGAGAGATCCGTAGACGTAGATCTTCAGAGAACATGTGCGAAATTGTGATCGGCAGAAAATAAGACAGTTGTACTAATGACGGGTTTGGGAGATGTTGGCGTCGTGACGTTAGAGATACGGGTATCTGGATAATGAAAGACGTCGAGAAGAAGAAGAAGAAGAAGAAGAAGAAGAAGAAGAAGAAGAAGAAGAAGAAGAAGAAGAAGAAGACAAAATATTTTTATAAATATGACCAGT
The DNA here is from genome assembly GCA_963457665.1 of Thysanoteuthis rhombus. Classification (NCBI taxonomy): domain Eukaryota; kingdom Metazoa; phylum Mollusca; class Cephalopoda; order Oegopsida; family Thysanoteuthidae; genus Thysanoteuthis; species Thysanoteuthis major. The sequence goes on along the minus strand of OY735239.1, from coordinate 3,244,394 downwards.
AATATCCTTTCAATTTACTTATATAATAAGCCAGTTGAAAGATTATATTTTTTCGTCAAGGGAGATAACTATTACCTGCCGGTTTGAACATACGGAAGAGAAAGTAGAACAACATCATGTTTGGGATATTTTTCGAGTACAGTTCATTAGCAAATTTATTTGTACACGGACAGTTTCCATTCTTAACTTATATATTCCTATACAAGGCGGGCAAAAGGTTTGATTTTTGCACGGAGCTCCCCGAAATTTGATACGTTTCGCCTCCCTGTCCACACCGATTGATCCGTCAATGGTTCCAAAGTTACATGTTTGGAAACTAACGAATTCCATGGTCTCTGGAACTGCCTGCCATAATAGTCATGAAAAATGAATTTTCTGTCAGTCATACGCAACTACGGCGATTTACGAGGTATTTTACGAATTTTCAGCGTTGCCAATTTAGATATCTATTACGTAAATTCAGATGATTCTAAAGTGCAGAAGTCCAGGGGATTGATTTATTGAAACCATAAACCAAGATCTATTATCCTCTAGTAACCCCGGCGCAAATGCTCAGCCAGAGATACACATATAAAGACATAGATTGCTTCCATTGCAGTTAGACAGTAGAAATTTTTGACAACATTGGTAAGGTAGTATTCTATAAAAAATAAAACTTGCTGACGCCATGAAGAGCGAATGTTAACAGCGACACTCAGCGAAAAAAAAAGAGATAATGAACACAGACTCTTAATCAGGAAATTGCTGCGACAATTCGACTTCTCTGGGAAAGAGAACGTCGAGCAATTAGTAATTTGGTTTATTGGCAGCCTCTGAAATCACCTGGCAGTCGTCTTTATTATAAGAGTTCTCTTCTATACAATGTCAAGGGCCAAGTTTTCGAAGACTCACGTTTCCATTAAAACACTTATCTGGAACCGAATTTCAAGCAAACACGTAGCTTATCACGATATTTAATTTTCATAAACAATTATTTTTATGGTCGAGAGTCTACGTAATCAAAGTGAAATCAAACTCTGTAAAAAAAGTCAGACAATCTTACCGATTTCGCGTAACATATACAAACATTAGGAGTGTAGACAAAAAAAAAACGACTTATGATGACTCCGAGTTTCATGCTGCTGCGACCTTCCGATTACATGGCGTGGTATGTACATGTGATACATAGTCGGCCAATCAGCCATCTAGACCTACTTGAACATTGTTGAAACCTATGCTGACAGTTTTACTGACAGGTTGAGTTGATGGTGTCTGGAAATACAAGGAAAGATATTTAAAAAAAAAATTTACTTGCAATCAACAGATAAAATTACCGACATCACCCTGCCTCTACCTCACGATGCGGAAAATTAGCAAAAAAATGAAATAAAATAATATGAAATAAAGAAGGGGAAAAACACACTAGAAGCAAAAAACGAAAATGAATGGATGAAATATCAATTTAAATTAAAATATCCTAAAATTACAAAATAATGCTGAAGAAAATTTCGAGGAAACCTTGAACATCGTGAAAAAAGATATATCAATGAAAAGACGCTACAAAATGAGAAGGAGAAAAAAAAAACGGAATTAAAAAAAAAATTATAAAGAAAATTAAATATCAGAATCAAAAATGCATGCAGAAAATTCTTTAAAAAAAAAAAAAAGAGAGAGTGGAGAGAAAAGAAATTGAAAAAAATAGAAATGTGAGGGGAAATCTCCCGCATAAAAATGCGGGAGAATTATTCTTCCGGCTGGTTTACTGCAGAATGCACGTCATCAGAGCAACATAAATTTTGAACTCTCGATACGCAATCGAGCTCCAGGAACATTTTGCTGTTAAAATAGCATTTTTTAATTTTTTTTCTATGTTTCATTATTAACATCTCCATCATTAACTTCAAACCAAAACTTTCAACGTAGGTTTCTTCAGTTATTGAGCTGTTCTGGCTGTCTGGCGGACTTTAACACTCTAATTCAGGGTTGAGCACTCTTTAAGTGAGGCAACACGTTCATTGTAAGCTTATGCAATGCTTTTCCAATATAGGAATAGAACACTCTAATGGATGGGGAATATATGCATAAATAAATGTATTGCTTAAATTCAACCTTACTGGCCATCCTGTTCTGAGGAGAGCAGAGATGAGATACCAGTCTCTGGGTCTGAAGCGAAGGTTTCAATCCTGCCTTGTGGTACTTGATGGGATGATGGACAGTCTATAGCGACACTGAAGAGTTGTAATACAACGAAACAGCTGTATGTGGATGACACAATACATATATATATATATATATATATATATATATATATATATATATATATATCATCCGTACAGGCTAAACCTATGGATCTGGATGGCTGGTATTTTCAATTTTTACTCCTTATTATGCCTTGGCAGAGCAAGCTCAACTTTCAAAAAAAGAAGATCCCATTAATCCTAAAAAGAAAGGTGTCTAACCAATGCATCATCCCAATAGTCACTTATGGAGCTGAAACATTGAACCTAACCAAGAGACAAATTCGCAAATTGAGAACCATGCAACGTGCTCATGTAAAAATTATGCTAGGCCTCTCGGCTCTTCAGTTTTCTATCAGACTCCAGTTAGGGCTGCCGTCTTGATGGTCTCAAACCATCCTCGAATCTCCATTTTGTACTCATTCAGGTCTCAAATCAGCTGTGACTGGTCACCTCCACTGGAGACGATTATTTTCTTCTATTTTCATTTATTATTATCATTATTATTATTATTATTATTATTATTATTATTATTATTATTATTTTTATTATTATCCAATATTTTTGTTTAATTCGTTCATTATGGTTCCGACTGAAAGATTTTAATTATGAGCGGAACTTTATTTGTACACGTCTGTCCACAGAGATGGCTGTGTTTATTCCCACAACCCGAAACCATATTTGGTATATTTAATGCTTATTTTAGATTTCTTAAATTTATTCTTCCTTTATTTTTTTTTTCCTTTCACCTTTCTTCACTGATTTTCACCCTTTTTTTTTCGAACCGATCTATTTGTGTGAGAACAAACAATGCAATCGGGTATATTTTTCCGTATTAAGAAAGGGATCAAAATAAATAATTCACAGGTCCGATTGGTCACTCAAAAGAAACCGTCATGTAACCAACATCTGTTGGCAGCGTGCTGCGTTGGAGATGATCAATTCAAAAATTACAACATTTATAACTTACTCTTCTCGTCTTTCGTTGAACTGTGCTCACTGAAAAAGTTTGGATTGATGGAACAGTTTAACATAAATGTACATTGTAAACCGAGTCTACCACTAAAAAACTTATTTCTGGGATAATATTCAAAGAACAAAAAATGTTTATATACACAAAAGGGAATGAATGTTTAATTTTTTCAGCCCTCCAGCTCTATCGGTGCAGTTTGTATGCGAGAAACACCCATGGATAGTCTACCAACCAGCGTGACGCTCTAAAAAACGACGAAACCTTTGTTGACAATTTTTAACTTATATATGTTCATTCAAAGACATTTGAACGAAACTTAGGCATAAATACACATACAACTTTGTAAGAGCATTTTATGACAGTTCACCGATCATTGTTCTCGGGTATACTCCCATCAAGGGTGTTAGGTATACACTGGCAAATGTTTGAAAGACCCACTCCTGTCGTTTAAGGCATGTTGGAACCTCATTCTGCTTACGGCACCTGGTATACCCCAAATTGCCCCGGTCGGATTCGAACCAACAGTCTCTAGATAAGAAGATGCACATCCTAAACCAAGATGACATGAAGACGTGTATCGGAGCTCATTTATTTCTATTCATGATTTACAAGTTCCTGACTTTCAGAATATTTCCTGCACTAAAATCCTTGTTATACGTTTATAAATTTGAGAATCTTTTTCTTTTCGAAAATATATTCTCAGGATCAGGTTAGATTTTCAAGAAAAAAATTCGCGTAATTCAATTCAATGGTTTATCGAATTTGAAGTAAAATTTCTCTGAATATTTGCATCTGCCGGTTTTTCAGAGCAATTTTCGTGACGTGGTGTAATAAAAAAAAAATTACCCACGATAAAAGTTGGCCCAATATGACATTGATTTTATAAAAATTGCTTGAGTTTTACAAAAGTTATCACAAAATAAAAATCGTCGAGCAGTGTAAAAACTCAACTTAATTACATAAACAGCAATTTGCCAACATGCTAGCCTGATTATAACACAATTACCTAATCTGACTTCTTTTCTCATCTTCGTTGCTATAGACACAGCATAGCCACCGTTGTATCCTCAATTTTCTCAGGATTCTGCACCGAACACTCAATTCATTCCATGTTGGTACATGTTTCACAGTTCTCTGTACAAATGTGTCAGTAAATTATAGACGCATTGAAAAAGCATATTATGGACTGCAATTACAAAATATTTATCGGTTTAATATTTCATTATATTGATTTGATTTGATATCTATTAACATATTCACTCGACTACAATGCGATCTCAACGCAGGTTCAACATTTTGTAGGTAGTGTGACTGATAATGAGTTTTCGCAACGATAAGACGACAGGTGTAATCGGTTTTATATCAGTAGTATATATCATTGTCTTATAGCCGTAAATTAAAAACAATGACACAAAAAAAGCAAAAATGACAAAAACTAAAACACAAGGACTGAAACTTATATGGTTCCTGGTTTTACTTGGTTTTGGCTTGAATATACCCAAAGCTCAAAAGTGTGTACCGTGCTGGTTTGTCTCTGTAATACGGCAAATCTTGTATTAATCAATTTCTCATTGTTAATTCGTCTTTGAGATGTTGCTTTTGTTTTTTTTCGTAGGACTACAAACCATTTTTTTTTTTAAATTCATATGTCGCTTTTTATTGAAACTTTTGCACAGGCCATTTACTTATCGGCTTTAAGCAAATAGCTTATATCAGAAAATGAAGAATAAGCCTTAGATGGGATATGAATCCACATCACGTAGTTAAGGTGCACAGTTTGCGCTCAGCTTCTTCTATTGTGCAACTAAGACTCAACAAGAAAGAATAAATCCAAATATCAACCGTAACCCCATTCTTTACTCAAATCAGCAGCCATATTTGCTTATATTCTGATAGTTTCAATTTTTTAGTGCATTGAACAACCAAGCTCACAGGTTTTTTTTTACTTTTTATGTTTTATATGAATGCATGTTTGTGTGTTTCGAAACTTATTGCGATACTTTTTTGTCTACAGATTACAAAAGTGGCAGCAGAACTCCACTAAACTACTTTATATATATATATATATATATATATATATATATATATATATATTTTAATTTTTGGAAAAAAGTGTTTTTTTTCACATTATTCTGGATCCTAAAAAATCTAGATATTTCTACATGTTTTTTCACTCTATTCTAGATGTTTTCCAGTGAAAAACACCGGTAATGTCATGGCCAGAATTTATTCCAACCATATTTATTCTTTAATGGAATTTTTATGTGACATCAAATTCAGACGCTACGTTTGTCCAATTATTGACTGTGACGACCAGTTTTTATTTCATCTTTACAATATAAAGCATTTTAGACTATTGTTTATCCTTTTAATTCTAGGACTACTTTTTATCTTATTGTAACTAATAAATTAAGATGAAGGTAAAAAGTACTCATACTATAAAAAACGATGCTTTGTTATACTTTGTTTGATAAAAATAAGATAAATATGCTTAGAAAACTGGAAAAATCAGATCGTGTGTCTCTCAGTTGCTGACCCCAGGGATGGATTGAAGTTTCATTTTGGAATCATCATAAATAAACTAATGCACCAGGTTTCTGAAAAGGACTCAGCAAAGATGATGACACATCTGAGTTACTGTATATATAATAAGGATGATATATATATATATATATTAGAGAGTGAGACAGACTCGGGAGTGAAGTGTTTTGTGGTAAGGTTTACTAATCCTTATAAGTCAACAGTCCATACATGTTTCGGGATTCTGCCAGGAGCTATGCATTGTGGGTGAGTTTTGTTGTCAGGGCTGCTGGAGGCCTCTTGCTGAATGGGAGAATGTCCAGTAGGTATCAGGTCTTTGGTAAAGCAGCAGCAGTTTGTCTTGGGGAGGGCAGAGTGTGTCAAGGTAGGGGGTAGTGATGTGGAGTTAGATTTTTTGGTATGTTTGGGTTAGTGTAGAAGGAGGGGTGGTGAGGTCAAGGAGCTACATAGGTATCAACCTTAAAAGTTATTGAAAATGTTTTGGCTATGATTAGCCTGTTATAACCCCTGTCCAAATTATATATATATATATATATATATATATATATATATATATATATATATATATATATACATATATATATATATATATATATATATATATATATATATATATATATATATATATATATATATAGGTAAATCAATAATTTGTAGCATAATGATGAAAAAGCATTCATCTTACAAGACAAATATTGGATGACCGTTCATTTTTTATTTGTATGGATTTTCTTTAACATATTTTACAACTTGAGGATCAAACAACCAAAACTCATGTCTTGATAGTCATCGTAGACTCCAAAGACAGATAAAACAAGTCTGGTTAGTCACTCATTGAAAATGATCATGTAACTTGTGTTTTTGGCAGTGCACTGCATTGGTGTGATCAATTCAAAGATTGGGAAAAGGGGTGATTAACGGATAAATTATTTCTCTTGCGTTTTGTTGAAACACTACACAGTCTGAATTTTGATAAAAACTAGCACAAACTCCAGTGGACCCAGAGTAAAAGACCAATTTAGCGTGAAGTTACATTTTAAATTGAAATCCTCCTCTTGTAAACCTTTTTTCAGAAGAGTGAAAAAATAAGTTTTTACTGTACCCAATAAGTGAATTTTTAATTTTTAAGCCCTCTAGCTCCATTGTTATGACCTGTATGTATGATACCTTCATAACCAGCCAACCAACCAGCCAGCCAAAATCACTCAAAAAAACTGGAGGAGCCTTTGTTGATCCTTGTTGACTGTATTGTTTGACGGTTTTTAATAACTGAGAACACGTTTATTGCAAAAGACGTAAACCAAAATGTCGACTTAATAATCGCGTGACCTTCCATTGCTCTGAGCGTCGTTATGTTTCAGGAAGTTTTCTTTACGATAAACATCAATCTCTCCACAAAGGCCTTCAACGCGACCCTTCTGATCAAATAAAAGAACGTTCAAACCTTTATTCACGTGGTCATGGCAAGATGATGCCACTCAACAGCTGTTTAAACACAGGACTCTGTTACTCGAGCGATTTTGTTGGTAGCATGGGGCCCAGCTATAAAATACGTCCGTCCATTCGGTCTCCGTGTAATGATTTGTGAACGGCATGTCTGCAAGGACGTTTAAGTTGATGGATGTCGTAAACATTATATTGTTGTCCCATAGAAAGAAAGCTGACATGGGGAAAGATATCATTGCAAACATGAATCGATAATAACTCGATTTTTTTTATTATTTCTTTGGGCCTTTATAGCCGCTTTCTATACTTTTTTTTTCTTTGATTCTTATTCAAAATTTTTTTTTCTTTTACAGATTCGCCCGCTTTCCGGGAGTCGGCTTCAAGCCATCACGGTTTTCGGAGAGACTTTAAGCCGCCATAGCTTTGATGTTTGTGAGCATCCAAGATTTATCTCGATTTATTTTGAGCATCCGTTGGCATCATGTCTCAAGGTATCAGATAAGCCCAAGAGAGTCCATGAGGGCGTTAAACCAAGTGTGAAACTGACAAACAAGGGTTATTTTGGGGATCCGGGGACGCTAAAGGGTTTCCAACATGGAATAATGGTAATGAGATCAATTATTACTGTATCCTAATTAAATCTTTGTTCATACTCTCTTCCCTTTGCAAATCTAGGAGATGTCAAAAGACACTCTCTCTCTCTCTCACGCACAAATGCATATATATATATATACATATATATATATGTGTATATATATATATATATATATATATATATATATATATATATATATACATATATATATATGTACATATATATATACATATATATATATATATATGTACATATATATATATACACACATATATATATATATATATATATATATATACACACACACGTCGGAACCAATAGTGCACTGGTGAATGCACGTAAAATACATTAGTATCTACAAGTACCAATTGACAGTTGAAGTCTTTCTATCACACCGTAGCAGCAGCAGTCCCAATCGTAGAAGAATTAATACAAACGGAATTCGGTTTAGAGCGAACAATAGTATCTAATTCAAATTTCATTTTTCTTTCATTAATCCTCTTCAACGATGGTATGAAACTGTAAAATTCACAATCGGGGCAACCTTCCCTATAATTTCCTCGAAAATGGTCTTTACTGTCGTTTACTTTTTATAGTCACTAAAATGTATGATGAAGTATTTTTATGCATCAATAGCACACAGCACACTATAAGACACAAAACACTTTACGCTACTGGTTGGTACACTTATCAGTCATCAGCCTGATGATTAAATGGAGAAGGATAACTTTTACATGGTAAATATTTACGTTTGAACATTATCTCCTCCCCAGTCAATGCACTCACTTCAGTGATGAATACATCCCTCTTGCAGTGATCAGCCTCATGTCTAGTATGAATCTTGTATTTTAAGTATTGATTCTCAAAGCAGTCAGGATGATAGGTGCAACGAATTTTTCTCGCCTCAATACGCCCTGTGTCATAATAACCTAAGCTCTGGTATATTTTGGTAGAATAAAGCATGAATCCCAATGACCTTTATTTTACACCAAGGATATCTTATTTTCGTAATAATCTTCTTTGTCTATTAACTTGATTCAAACTCGAAGAATCCTCACTTAGATCAAGCATTATATAATGAATATTTCAGATCAAAATTTAGCTGATAAATTCGTATCATACCTAGGTGATTCATCCCCGTATCATTCACTTTTTTCTTATCATTTGAGACCACTTTCAGTCGATTTAACCCTATCACTGTCGTCAAAACATTCCGAGTCAGATTCCACCCAAATCCCAAGTGGACAAAAGTGGAGTGGTTTACGAGGGGTCGGAAAGGGAAGAGCCACTTGTCAACTATTTTTCCATTTGAATAAATCAGATAAACACCATGAAACTTACAATACTTGAAGAAAGGAAGAGTTTCCTATTGAGCTCTCTTTTTAAAAATGTCCAAGATCTCTAAACATGGCTTTGTTTGCCCCCTCTTAACTGACGTCATTTTTTTTTCTGGTTGCAGTCAAAAATAATCACTGTTTCCTTTTTAATGGTACTTCTTTTTTTTTTTTTTGCAATCAAAGTATGATTACTTATTCTTTTTTTAATAAATTATCGTGAAACATGTAGAATTACGTCGTCAGCATTCACAAGCAAGGGATTATTGATTAAAATCCGATATGATTTATATAATATGTAGTTGATGTGAAATACACAATCGTCTCGGCCATGTGCCAAGTCAAACGAAATACTGTGACCAAATTGATCAATTAACCCATTTATGCCTAAGGTCAGATTTTTCAGTCGATTTTGATATAATTAGGGCTAAAATGGTAACGGACTGGCCATGTTGCAAAGATTACAGACGATGCTAGACATCACAACTCCCAACGTGGATCTTCAGAGATCTTCTACAAAACTATAACTGGCAAAAAAATAAAATGGCGTGACCAACTACACAAGTTAAGAAAGTGTTAGCTCCACGACGCCCATGATAGAGAGATTTGGCGAATCTCAGGGGAGATCTATGTCCAACAGCGGACACTAGAGTGCTGCTGCTACTGATGATGATGATTATGATGATGATTGTGATGAGAAGTATTGGGTAAATGAGAATATATTAGCATGGTAATGCAAATTTATTATCTCTGATAATCTTGGGGGGGGGTAAATATTTCCCCCCGTGGACACAAATAGAACGAGTCCAGAAGCAATGACCAATTTGTTTCTTGCGTCATCAGTATGACAAAGGACTTGGATTGTTCATTGAACTAGGTTATATTATATTATAAGGAAATAACCTACCCCATTTACGTCTCGACAACCCTCTGAATGATCCGAACCAACAGCCTCCACGTATACTACACTCTCATATACCAGGTTCGGGACCTTGTAGAAGAGAAGACACTCAATCCCAAGAAACAAACACGACGCTAGTAATCCGAGAGCTCAGCGAGGATTGAACTCACTTCAATAGCTATGGTCTACGAGACATAATAATCGTAAACGAAGATGAACGTTGTAAAGTATTTGTTTGAGAAATCGTAACTGTGATATCATGGGTAGCGTAAACAACAAGTGTTTGATATTTCAATTCTGGTGGGGTTCCTGCAAGGCTGCAGACGAATAGGTAATTAGGTTTGATAAACGTGACTAAATTTTCAGATAAGAAATGAAAATAAACTGAGTCAGGTGGGAATTGGAAAGGAAGCAAGAAAAAAAAAAGAAAAAGGAGGAAATTATCGAAAGACGAATGTAGACGATGAACAAAAAGGAGAAGGAAGCAAAACTGGGGGAATTTGAAAGTATTTCACAATTTATATAGACTAGATGAATTATCCTCTTACGTCAGGTAAGACGCCAAAATTGAATAGGTAGATAGATAGATAGAAGGAGGTAAATAATGAATTAAAGAGATGGATGGATAGATAAAGTTTTGACGACTGTTTTGGTTGAAGGTTTGCACCAATGGACAAAGTGATATCTGAATATATCTGCTCAACGACATACCAGACTTGCAGCCGTCGATGCATACAGCTGAAATAGGTTGATTTAAATAAATTATGTAAATATAAAGTTACGCTTCTAAATCCAAAAAATACAAGTGGATGCAAAAATCTCTTGGTTGTAAATGTTTGTGAGAGCTGTATAAGTGCAGGAGAGTTTAAAAATTACCCTAGTATATAAAAGAAAACAACATACTAATCAATGTTACCCCTGGGGTTGTTTGACGTGTATCAGATTATATAGGACATTTTATGATTATGTATATTCAAAAATTGTCACGTGTAATCTTTAGAAATAAAATAGAAATCGGATAATCGTATTTTAAAAATAGAAAATAGGTATCAAATAATAGTGAAATGATAATTGTTGGACTCACAACCATTTCGAAAGACGGCGTGCCAGTTGGAACAGAACCCTGTCGTGAGTTGGTGTATAAAAATGGAGGAAGGAAAACACACACACACACACACACACACACACACACACATATATATATATATATATATATATATACATTTTTTTTAAAAGGTTATCGGTTATCACGTGAGTAATGTATGAATTTGTGAACAGAATATTATGTTTAATTAGAATTTATTTATTGACATAGGAAACGATCATATTGGATATCCAGAACTTAGTATATGGTAATGCCTTCTTTTTGAACATACAAACACGTTGAAATTGAGAAATCAGACGCAAGTTTCTTTGTTGTTTTATTTATTTTTTTATTTGTGATTAAGTTTTAAGTAAAGTGGTGCGAAATGATGTGTATGTGAGGCACAAATCCAATTAAAACGAGTCCCTTTCATTCAAAGATATAGATGTGTGTCTTCGTCTGTGTTCATTAATTCATATCAACAAAACACTTTGAGTTTTCGTTTTGTCCTGTTTTTTCGATCGCCAGAAAAAGGGGGAGAAAGATCGGTCAAGTGATATTGACCTCTTTAAAGATAATCGTGTTCGAGTTGGGACTAATGGCTCCCATAGAGTTAAATATCTCACGGGCTGAGGATGTCTAATGCATGTATTAATTAAACATGACGTGTGTCAGCATATATATAAATGGCACTCAGATGAATTATACATTGGGAAGTGTGCGTGTTCTAAGCATGCTGCTGTGTGTGTGTGTGTGTGTGTGTGTGTGTCTGTGAAGATGAAGATACTCTGTCATTACTTAGCTTCCTTAGATTAGGTTTTGTGTCTCTGTTCACAAATAGAAAAGATGAAAATAAAACGAAAACCGAGTTGCAACTTTCGCTGTAAATCGATCATTACACCATCCAGTCCTTGCAGAGAATGACCTGCGAATCTTGAGAAGAGAGAGGTAAAAAAAACAAAACATATGGACACATATTCCAAATTGGGGCAACCTGTTCTTAATATAGTACCAGTTGGGTCTCTCCACATCTCATGCACCGTTCCAGTGAAATTTGTATGCACTGTGTTTACTCGATAATTGGTCATTGTACAAAGATGACATTCGCTTGATTCATTATTCCACACGAGACAATGCAGTTCTCCTGGGATGCAATAAAAGAATAACATTATTGTTTTGGTATTTATGCGAGTATGTCTGTGCTTAGTGTATGGCGTATAATATCGTTTATTTGACAACGAGAGTAGAGTCGTTTACACGACGGAGAACTATTTTGTCTGTGTCCCCTCAACGGGGACAAAATTGTCTGCTCATTAACTTTTCACAACAATCGGAGAAATCTGTGTGTACACGTGTAACTGTGTGCACACCGCAATTACTCCACAACAAGACGTTGACAACAAAGAACCGTCAAACAAAACTATCAACAAAGGTTTCTTTAGTTTTTAAGTTCAAACTAGCTGGTTATTCATCTATGTGACGCGTGTGTAGACCGCTGTAGACATTCACTAATGTGCTGAGAAATATAAACATTATAGTCAGCACACAAGGCTGTGCTATGTAGAGTTTGAAGTGTTTCAGATCAGAAAAGAAAGAGGGAAAGGAGAGTGAAATTAGATGGAGAGGAAGAAGAAAAAGGAAAAAAAGGAAATGTAAAATAAATCAAGGAGAAGAACATATAGAAGGAAAGAAAGGAAAGAAGAAAAAAGGAAGGAAAAAAGAAAGAAGGGAGAAAGGATTATTATGAGAGAGGAAGAGTAAGAACAATCATGCGTGGATAGGGAAAGAAAGATGATAAGAAAAGAAAGGAAGAAAGGTGAAATCAGATCAACACAGAAAACAGATAGAAAGAAAAAGGAAGAAAAAAGAAAGGAGAAATTAAATCAAGCGGGAAAACGGATACAAAGAAATAATGAAACGAAAGAAAGAAAAACAGGAAGAGAGGAAGGGAGGAAGATAACGATAGAAGAAGGAAGAGAAAAAAATTGTGTATAAAAAGAGAGAGAGAGGCATGTTGATGAATGGATGAAAAGGAAGACAAAGGGAGAAAACTAAATTTAATGAGAAAAGAAAGAAAAATAAGGATCTCTCTAAAAAAACAAAAAAGTGGGGAATAAAAATGATACAAAAAAAAAGAAAAGGCAAAAGATAACATAAGTCTCCCGTACCAAGAACCTCCCTAAACTCAGCTCAACATATCATCATCACTAAAAGAATGGTAACTGCAACTTCGGTGCGATGCCCCTAAACAAAACAAAACTCGAAATCGCACCATATATTGATGGAATCATATTATTTTAAAGCACCTCCAACATTTCAGATATCAAGATAACATACAAAAAACATCTACAAAAAAAAAAGTTATCTGATATTGGGTGATTTGGTTGGTTTCATTGTACTGAATTGGCCAAGTTCGATCTTATTGTGCTCAGGGACTCGCTTCTCGTAGACTGTCAATACAACTATTTTCAATATCAGATTAAGCACATCACAAAGGGTCAAGCAAGTTTATCAATACAATGTATACTTGAACGTTACGATACACTACTAGGAACCGTCAAGCAAAACTGTCAACATAGGTTTCTTCAGTTTTTAAGTGAATCACCCTGGCTGGTTATTCATATATGTTTCGCGTGTACTGGCCGTTTTAATGGAGCTAGTCGATAATAAATCTAGAGATATGTTTCTCATGTCCAGGGAAAATGTTTTTCTTTTTTAACCACTCACCTACAGAGGTTTGCAATTAGAGGTTCAATTTGCCATGTAATTTTCTCCGAAATCAGCCCTTTAGTTTGTGTCTGACAATTTTCCGCTTGTTTTTTGAAGATCCGGACTTTTTTTTCAAAAGTGATCACCGCTTAGCAAGCTGTAATCTATTCATTATTATTGCTCACTCCTAACACAGTATGCTACTAATAGGTATTGGTCACGTGACAGTTTCTATTGAGAGACTAACCTGACCTGTTATCGATATGTTTGGTTACCTGGGGCAAAGTAAACGTTAGACTGAGTTGGAAGAGAGTTTTTTTTTTCTTCTTCAAGATTTGGGTTCTGTTCAAAATCTGTTATTGCATTTCAGATCACAAAGATTAAAGATAATAATGATTACCGTTGAGGTAATTTCATGGACAAACAGTAAAAGAAAGCAAATAAAAAAGATTTGGAGAGTATCCAAAGATAAAAACTGCTGAAGACTGCATTCTTACGGAAAATCAATGATTGAATTTGTACATGCAGGGTAGGGGAGGGGGACATAGGAAAAAGGAAACACAAAAAGGGAACAGGAGAGAAGAACAGACTCTATTCAGAACCTGCGACTCTGTTTACACAATTTTTGAGAGCATTTGTCAACATTTGTCCTTGCCATAATCTAATCTAGTTTGTTCGAGGTTTGTTTCATAAAGTATGCTCAGCTAATAAGAACAATTGGTTTGTATCATAGTAATTTTTTTTATTTGCAGCAAGTAAAAAAGCTAGAGGAAGGTCCTCTAAGAGTGCAGATTCCATAATTTCAATCTTGGTTGTACATGTAGAGTTGAGAAAAATTATTTCCTAGTCCTAGTGAAATTGAATCAAAAACACTTTGAAACATCTCGATTCCAGAGATATGAACTTAAAACTATTTTGACAATTACTAATTTTATAAATGATTTGGTCATTCTACTACTATAGATATAAAAAGGATATAACTTATTCTATTCAAAATCATCTAAGTAGCGATTTCCGACACCTATACGCAATCATGATAAGAACATCCATTCGCTTCAGACCCAGAGGCTGGTATCTTACCTCTGTCCTATGCAGAACTGAACGGTCAGTAAGGTTGGATTTAAGCGATATTTTTACTCACGCACGATTCCCTATCCACCAGAGTGCTCTATTCTGAGGTTGGAAGAGCATTGCATAAGTATATAATGAACGAGTTGCTTCACTTAAAGAGTGCCCAATCTTGAATTAGAGAGCATTGATTATAATAATAATCAAATAGTTGTGTCAGCCACTGAGAGCTGTTTCGTTGTATTACAACTCTTCATTGTGGCTATAGACTATCCATTATCCCATCCAGAACCTTGAGGTAGGATCAAAACCTTCGCTTCAGACCCAGAGGCTGGCATTTTTACCTCTGCCCTGCGCAGAACTGGACGGTCAGTAAGGTTGAATTTAAGCGATATATTTACTCATGCATATTTCTCAATGTCCGAGGTTGGAAGAGATATATAATTTCATGTTCATGAAGTCTGCAGAATCATCAGCTACGCTGCCAACAAAACATTCATCAGATTATGATCATGGGACAAAACATGGTTTCGGAGCTGAAACATCATTACCACTAACCTATGGTGCCCTCGTAGTACCTACGATACTGACCAGACAGTGTTGCTTTTCTATCATTGTGAAAAATTGCAAAGCAGCCTCATCATTATAACATCATCATTTTCATCACCAGTCTGTTAGCGGTCGTCGTTGGACATAGACTTTCTCTAAGGTTTATCAGACCTCTCGATCATGGGCATCGCAGAGCCAGCACTCTCTCATACATTATTGTATTCGTTTCAGACATTGAAAAGAGAAATTTTAGCAAGTTTCAAAGAAAACAACCCAGGAAGAATTGGACAATATAATTTTATATCTCTCATCATCACAATGGCCTTTAAATTTACATGAAACAATATTGATTGGAGTAGATGAAACTAGAACCTGTCATGTGACCAAAGTTTTGGCAGCATGTCGAGTTGGGGATGATCATAAAAAAAGTTATCCAATCAATAGGTTATTTCTCTCATCTTTTGTTGGACCACGAATTGCAAAATTTGAAAAAAAAACATGAGATAAAAACAAAAAAACAGAGCAAGTGCATACGCCGTCAGACACGAACAAAGGGATCTATTTAGCTTGAACTTACATTGTAAATTGCACTGGTCACTAATATCCTATTATGGGAATATTTTAGAAAAACGAAAAACAATTTTTCTAGACATGATAAAGGATACATATTTGAATTTTCAGCCTTCAGACTCCATTGGTGTAGTCTGTACGCGTGACATACACATAGATAGCCAGACTGACTGACAGACGGACAAACCGAAAAACTAAAAAAAAAATGTAGACAGTTTGTGTTAAGAGTTTCTAATTTATCACCGTTAATATTTTTCAGAAAGCTTTTATGTTTATCATATACATTGAATCTTACTTAACACTTGGAAATTAATTGTACATTTCAAAACAAGATATCAAGACTTGGAGAAGTTACAACACTTCTAAATAAAACGACAGTCTACCTTTTTGAAACTTTATGCCAGGGAACACTCAGATCTGCTCGTACCAGATTCAAAGTTTCACAAAACATTCAAGGTAACATTCTCAAGGAATTTAACACCAAAGACCTTGATTCGCATGGAAACCACTGGAAAGAGGGTCTACGACCTTCTAATGATGCCACTCAAATGGTATTACTAGTGGTTACGTAAAGTTATTTTCAAGATGTAAGGACTTTTTGCAAGTTTATGATGACTGATTATGTTGTTTTGCTGTTTGGAATAAAAGCATTTTGAATACGATTTTGAAGAGTATCAGTCTCATCGCTTGATTTAAATTGTGTCCACGTTGCATTTTCGCTGAATTCTGTGAAGAGTTTATCACTGTTTTTTTTTTTCAAATACTGAATACAAGAAAAAATTTTGATTTTAAACGTTGACAATGGCATGAAAAGTCGAAGTTCATCCAATTTCTTTCGAATATATGCTAGAAAGAATCATTAATATTCATTAAGTTGAATTGAACGCAAAGCTCCCGTTTTTCACATTATTCATTTTGCTTTATTCAATTCTGGTTTTTAATTGTTTATTTTCGTCAAGAGTGTCAACTTTTCATGGAACCCCGAAAGACGATAAAGATTAAGCTTTATAAATTTGCATCAATAATTGAGTCTGATTTCCCTCCAGCTTCAGCAAACGTTTAGGCGTAAAGTAACAATCAAGCAAAAATATCCGATTCAGATGTATTTTTGCTAAATATAGATCTGGTTAACTCTCCATAGAAACTTTCATGTGACCAACGTCTTCCAGCAAAACGCTTTATTTGTTATCAATTTTTTTTTTCTTAATTTCGTTTCGATCACCATTAGTGATCCAATGATCACTAAAATTGACTGAATTTTCCAGAAGAAACAAGCGGACACAAACTGGGGGGCCAATTTATCATAAACTTAAATTGTTAATTGATCCCAACATTTTTGGAGAGAAACGGGTCAAAATCATGATCAAGGAATGAATTTTTAATTCTTTTTTATCTAACTCTATTTGCTTTTCGTTTCGTCCAGACGTCAAAAATTTCTACTTAAATTATTTTCTAAAAATATAATAAGCGACACTTGGATTTGATTTATAGTTATAAAATATCTATTTTTGATAAATCAAATGATATCTTAATGAAATATCTTTTAAATTGGAGTCACATTCAATTTTTGAAAATATGTTATATATTTCCAAGATATCATATATATATATATATATATATATATATATATATATATATATATATATATATACATATATATATATATATATATATGTGTGTGTGTGTGTGTGTATATATATATATATATATATATATATATATATATATATATGTGTGTGTGTGTGTGTGTGTATATATATATATATATATATATATATATATATATATATGTTTTGAGATGTTTTTGGCTCTACTTTAGAAGTAAACTTGAATATAAAGTTATCAACACTGCCCTTGCTTAGATCGCGAAACAAGGAAAAAAAAACTACTGCATGTATGGTCTGACTTTCAAACTTTTTCAATTTTTGTTCAGTTCATGGTCAAGAGAACGAATAAATAAATCAATAATACTGGCTACTTCAGGGTCCAATTCATCACTGATTAAAGCCCTGGGATTTGCGAATGAAACACTTACATTGCTGTCCCTAAATCTAACACCTTTTTCTAAAAAAAAAAAATTGAGAATAAGATCTGTTCATTTTCCATTGCTCCAATTTAAGTGAAAACAAGACTGGCTGCTTCAGGGCCAAACTCAACTCTGACCTTAGTAGGAAATACTTAGCTTATAAGTTTTGAAAAACTTATAACCTTTTACAAAAAAATGGTTTAACTGAAAGATATATTTGAATTAGGCTATGAAAAATGCACTTACTAGAGTAAATATCAACATACTTTTTTTGACAAATGCCATGAAAATTTGGATATTTTTAAATATAATTTGGGGAATTCACATGGCTTGAAAAGAAGGAAAGAGTAGCTTGAGAGTTGGGATTATAATAATCATAATCAGTTATTTAGCGTCCGTTGTTGAACATGGAGTTTTCCAAGGATTCGTCACACCTCTCCGTCGTGGGCATTACAGAGCTAATATTTTCGGAAGTTTTTAGTTCATCACTCCATCTTTTATTCTGCTGGCCCCGGGTGCGCTTGTGATCTCTACAGATTCATGTCGTTAGTCATGGTGTCCATCGGTTGTCAGCCATTCTTGCAACATGACCAACCCATTGCCATTTGAGTTCTCTGAATGATTCTATGATAGCTCAGACTTGTTTTTCTCCCTGATATTTTGTGTCGTCTTGTGATCTCTCCATGTGAGGTTGGGTATGATTCTTTCCTGTGAATGTTGAATGCTTCTGAAAGAAAGTCGGCCTACACATAAATTTCTGCAAAACAAAGGCCATGTGCGACAATCAGTTTGGAAAAAAGAATACAGCGATAAAAGTCACAAACGCAGAACTGGAGAAAGTAGACCACTGCATCTACATAGGACGATGAATCTCTATGAAGTTCTGAAAAGAAAAAATCAAGTGAACAAACACTCTAGGATGGCAAGCTCTCGACGAAGCAAGCTGAACTTTCAAAAACAAGAAGATACTATGATTTTTAGTCCTAAAAAGAAGGTTATACAACAAATGCATCTGCTCGATAGTCACTTATGGAGCTGAATTATGTAACATAACCAGGAGATTGAAATCGGATCAAGTGATCACAATTTTTTTTAACAAATTTTCCAGTGAAGTTTAGAAGGGTTCCATGACATATTTCAACCTCCTAACTAGCCTTAACGAGTTTTGATTTCAGTGAGGATCGTTGTTGTTGTGATTATCAGTACTATTACCGGGGTAGAATAAAGTCAACTCCATGATATGAGTTTCACACTGGCACATTTCATAGAGAATAGCCATGCACAAAGTAATCAAGATTTTTGTATTGTTTAACAAGGATCAGAAGTTAAACAATGCGTCCGCCATTCATAATATTTGCAGGAAGAGGTAGAGGAAGAGAAGATGGGGATGGTTCACCCGAAGATCTAGCCCAAATTTTATATAAATCCATCACGTGGCTGAAAAAAATGATATTTACATTACTGGTTGTGGCGGGAGTAGCAGGAGGAGAAAGAGAAAGATAATTCACACGAAGGCCCGGGATAAGTTTCATATGAATCATGGGTACAGCCGTGAAAATTTGTATTTGCCGTGTAGGTACCGACCAACCGACTGAAAATATCTTATGGAGATGCATGGACTTCAAGAACGAAGATTTGATTCGATATAAATATTAACCTTATTTCTTTCACCGTTGTTTTCCAAATTTCGTTTTGGAGTTAAGAAATGCGATTTCAAAATATAGGTCTTTCTTACGGGAATTACTTCAATTCAATTTTGATAGAGATCTTAATGATAACTGCTTTCGTTGTGAAAACCGCTGAATATTTTTAGAAACTGTGAACTATAATAGTCACCCAAAACTGTCAAGCAAAACTGTCAACATACGTTTCTTCGGTTTTAAAGGTGGTCTGGCTGGTTATCTACGCATGTATTGTACGTACAGGCTGGACCAATGAAGTTACAGAACTTAAAATTCGAACATCCTCCCATAAATATATCTAGAAGAAACTTTTTGTCTCGTTTTTTATCCCGCTACCTCCCCTAATATTTCTAGTGGGTATTCAATCCACGATGTAAGTTCATTTTGAATTGGCCTCTTATTAAGTTTTTTTTTTTTTTCGAAAATGTCGACTTTTAGTTATCACCACCGAACAGGAGACGAGTGGAGTAACTTATTCATTGATCACACATTTTTTTAGATTTTTCAACTGATCATCCCCAGCATGGCACGATATCAGAAACGTTGGTCATATTACAGTTTCTATTTAGTGATTAACCAAACCTGGTTTTTTTTTTCTTTTTTCTAAATTCTGTTTCGGAGGTAAGAGATGCAGAATACCAAAATATAGGTCTTTCTTATGGGAATTAGACCAATTCAATTTTTATACAGATTTTAATAATAAATGCCTTCTTTGAATAGAGTGCAGAGCATCATAAATTGCTTGTCTTCTATCAAGGGAAGAAGGAAAAAAATGACGTTGAGCTGTTGAGTAAATTATTGTTTACTGAATTCAAGATTTTTCCGGCGGTCTCTAATGGTGGAGAAGGGCTATCATTAACGAAACCAGGTCAAGTGTAAATTAACTTTCATGTTTCCTTCAACTGGTTCATCAAAAAAGAAATAGAACTGGTCTGCTTGGTTACTCAATACAAACTGTCATGTAACCAATGTCTTTTGGCTGCTTGTCATATTGGGGGTGATCAATTTAAAAATTGAGAAAATAGGAGACTAATGAAGTTTATTCACTCGTTTTTTTCTACGGCAGTGATCAATAAAAAGGTCAAGATTCAAAAAGGAAATAAAAAACAAGTATGAATCCTATTAGACACAAACAGCGGCACCAATTCAGTGTAAATTTACATTACAAATTGAACCCCAAATTCTAGACACACGGGATAAATGTTTGAATATTCAACACTGTATAGATGCTGTCAGTACGCAGGATATATATATATATATATATATATATATATATATATATATATATATATATATATATATATATATATATATATCCACCAAGCCAGTAAGACGAATTTAAAACATAAAGAAACTTACGATGATAATTTTGGGACAGATCTGTTTGACAGTTTCTAAATATAAGTGAAAACCTGCAAACAACTGAGAACAAGGGAAAAAAGAGAAAAAATATTGAGAGGAGAAGAAAATTAGAAAGGGAAAGAGAGAGAGGGAGAGAGGAGAAAGAAAGAAAGAAGACTGAAGTGTAACAATTGATTCGAGTCATATTCCCCAATTAACTTTGAAACTGATTTCTATTTATGAGATTCAGAACAGGCCGAACATCAAAAGAGAACTAATTTGCCGCTGAATGTTCTTAGTTTGTCTCAATTAATAACTCGTTAAGCGATTGGTAATTGTTACAATTCTCTGATGCATGTCGATATGAGCGCATGAATACATACATACGTGACTGTGTAAGCGAACGTGTCCGCTTAAAAAGAGCATGCGTGAAATTAACAGAGTCGATATAGGTTAATTAGTCCTTGTCTATATGCGGAGGGAAAGACGAATGGTTGTACTTTTAATCGAAGATGAATT
Source organism: Thysanoteuthis rhombus (assembly GCA_963457665.1). NCBI lineage: Eukaryota > Metazoa > Mollusca > Cephalopoda > Oegopsida > Thysanoteuthidae > Thysanoteuthis > Thysanoteuthis major. The sequence goes on along the minus strand of OY735239.1, from coordinate 3,222,840 downwards.
CAAATCTACACAGACAGTATGTGTAAGCAGAGCTGTCTAATTAAACATTTATCAGCTAGATCAGGCTGATGGTTTTCAATCCAACCTGTAAAAAGTCTACAATAGCCGATTAAATCAGTTGTTATTTTTTTTTAATTAATATCTTGCAATCACAGCCAATAATTGAACGACCGTTGCGTTAAGATTTGAAGTTGTGTGAAAGAAATTACGTCATAGGATTAAAATGGTTGGAATGAGTTTTATTTATGACTTTGCAGGAGTTTTCTCAACGGAAAATATCCAAATTGGAGATTTTCTTCCTTTCGAAGTATGTACGTATTGTTTTTTTACAAAGGTGAAGTTCTTTTTCTTCAGACCCCAGCAAAAAAAGTCGAATCACCGTTGCTTCTTTACTTTGTAGCGTTTGATAAAAACTCAAAATGATATTCATTTAATAGATTAACATTCTGGCTTCCTGAAATATACTTAAAATAAAAAATATTATCTTTTTCGAAGTTTTTTTTTTCAGTCAAGCGAAGTGGAGAATCATGGAATCACTCGTTGTTGAGGGAGGAAATATGGAATCACCTTTTAATTTGGATTTCCAAAACAGACCACAGGAAATATGTAAATCAGTCTGCAGTTAAAGAGAGGGAGTGCTAGCTGATCTTAAGAAAGCGAATACATTGTAACATGTACGCTCTCTGTTCAAAGTAGAGCAAATAAGAGCATCTGCTCGATTGCAACGAGCCAGAATTGTTTTTTTGATGGGGTTTTTTTCATAGATATATTTTTACATGAAAACTATCCGTTTTTTAAATCAATAATTCTACTATTATTAACATTATTACGCACTGGTATTGTCTTGTATATATATATATATATATATATATATATATATATATATATATATATATATATATACATATATATATATATATATATATATATATGTATATATATATGTCTGTGTGTGTGTGTGTGTGTGTGTGTGAGTGTGTGTATGTGTGTGTGTGTGTGTGTGCATGTATGTGTGTGTGTGTGTGTGTGTGATGATTGCAGAGACAGAAAAATATTTCGTCCGGTACCAGAACTGACCGAGTTGAAAATTGAATTACCAACCAATTGCTCTATAATTATCACATTCTGTCGAACATAAACTTCCAAATCTAATATTATATAAATACACACACACACACACACACACAAACATGTACACACACATAAATAAACACATACACACACGCACACAAAAAAACACATACATGCATATATATATATATATATATATATATATATATATATATATACATATACTCACACAAGTGCACATGTAAATTGTTCGGCATTTCAGTTTTAATGCTCTTCTTTGTAAAAGAAAATAATTCAAAATTAATGACTCCTAACATGTTTTCCTCCTTCGCTTTGCTCTTCATTCACTTAAATAGTTCGTCTCTCACTCATTTTGAGTCTGTTATAAAAACGTAAATGGATTTTAATTATTAATTTCATTTGAACTTTAACACTTAGTCCTTTCATTCAAAGCTGCTTATTTGTAGGTTTTGAAATTGTCTCTTTATTTCTCAAGAGAATTGAAATGCTTTTTTTTTTAATCGTTTAGTCTAGAACGCTTCATCTGCTTCTATTTGATTCAATCATCAGCTAATTGCTTTTATATAGCGACATGCGTAAAAACATGCAAGGCTACATTCAAGTATATGTATATATACATACATAAATAAACTCATACACAGAGAAGCACACACACACACACACACATATATATATATATATATATATATATATATATATATATATATATATATTAGGAGATTATAAATTACATTAGATTTATTTCATGACTAGTTTCTTGCAAACGGCTAAAAGCGGCCAGCATTCGTCAGGTGAAATTCAATTCTGTTCGAAATTTTCCCCTTCCTTTCCATTCTCCCTTCTTCCTTGTTTCGATTAGTTTGTCTAGACAATAAAATTGGTCAAGCTCGTCCTGGCATGAAGATATTCACACTTTTTTTTTTTTTAATGTTATTCATTTTCATGCAGTCAATCTTCGTGCCTGTTAGTGTTGCACTTCTTGAGGTATAACCTGAAGCAAAGAAAAAGAAATAGAGGGAAATTTTACATGCTCTCAAAGGTCCACAATAGCAACAAAAATATTCAAATTTCACCTGACGAATGCTGGCTGCTTTTAACCGTCAATGAGAGTTGACTTTAGTTTTTTTTTTACCGCAACAAGAACGATAATGGCCTTTACCAAATTTTCCAACCCTGGAATAGACTTTGTTCTTATTCTGTGGAGACAAGAGCAGCAGTAAAAACAATATTTACCAAATTCAGGGGAGTGAACTCCTCAGCGCCTTTTATGCCGCTGTTGAACCCAACTGATACGAAAAATCACCATTTCTCTACCATAATTCAATCTTGCGACCAACTGATTGAACTAGATTTGCAAGTTTCATATATCCACGAAACATTATTTTAGAAATACGCCGAAGCTTAATTCATTCTAATGAATATATTTTCACGAATTCTTTTCAAGGTATTTATTCATCTTATTTACAGTCAAAAGGTCAAGGTAATAATCGTTAGTGAGGATAGGAGTAGGGGTTGAGTTCCACCTTGCAGCTGCCGAGCTTATTAATTCAGAACTCAAGTTCCTCTCTTCAACCGTCAGGGGCATGTCAACTTATAATACAAGGGAATACAACATTGATAGAGGAAGACGACAAAAATAAAAGATCAAGAAAAGAGACTTTCTGAATCGATTGTGTTATTTGAGTTAAAACCAAGATAGAAGCAAACAGAATTAATCTCATCAGGCAGCCATTGCTAAGTCCATTATTTATCAAACATTAATTCTCTTGGTGACTTTATGGCGTTTTTAGGGATTTTCTTTTTTTGTCAGATAAATATTTGAAGGAATTCATTTTATTCGTACAAATGTTTGGTATGAGACTTCGCCTCAAACACGAACGAACAACAGCCAGGGAAAAGCACTCTATAATATTAACTTATAGAGGTAATTGTTGACGTCAACAAACGCTACCAAACTGATTCATCAAGTCTATGACCGTACCGCTCGGCAGTTGAGAGCGACCCGAAGGTTCCTCTGTCAAATCGTTACTATCTTTACGAATAGGGGAGGGCACGACTCCATCATCTATTTTTCTACTCTAATCACACAGCTTAGAGTGCACTCTGCAGTTAACTGAGTACGCCGGGGAAAGGCCGAATCGAATTATTCCACCACATACACTCATAATCGATTCATAGAGAGACTGATGTATTAGGTAATATAGTAGTGAAGTTTTCATGAGAATAGAATTTTTTTTATAAGATAAAAAACAACGATGGAGAAAGGTTTATTCGGAGTTGGATCAATTTGAGTGATCATATTTTTGACAACGTGTAACAATGTCATTTATGCATGAACTATCTTTGTTTTTAGAGTTTTATAAACTCTTAAGGATTGATTTCTCGCTGAGCGTCAGATATCCTTAAAAAAGACTTCCATCTCTCAACTGAAACCTCTGGAGTCAAATTTGAACCATACAAAAAAAAAATCCTCGGCTACTTTTTTGGTTGATGCATCGTACAGTTCCAAGGACCTTATGCCGATGGTTTAACTCATAAAGAAAGATCGTACAACTATTGTTTTGTTCTATTCTGTTCATGGATAAATACCTTCAATCTGTAAACAGTAGAGAATTAAAATTTACTACAGCCTGTAAAATTAAAAGTATCAAACTCTACATTTGATCTTGACTTTGTTTTCCACCAGCAACTTGAACAATTCTCAATAGATTTAAAGGAGTGAACTATCCACTGTTTTGTCTATCACGCTACGTTAAAGAAAATCTACATATAAAAACTAGATTTTTCCTACCGTGATTTGAAATCATGTCCATGCGATTGGAAAGTGGCCCTTTTACCAACTGCGATAAACTGACAAGTATTTAATCATTTATATACAGTTATATATACAATGCAGAAATCTCAGTAATCATATTCATTTGAAAGAGAAGTAGGGGAAGATTTTTACCCAGTAACAATCAAAATTGTTATTATATAGAAGAATGTAGGAAATGGTATATGAATGTCAAAGAAAATGTCATTATTTCTCCATAACCTAATATTGAAGACTATAACTTATATTTTCAGTAACTTTCTACCAAAGTTTTAACTCATAAAAAACCCATCAAAATATGTTTTCTTTTTTTTAAAAGTTTCTTTATGGATTCATAACTCCACTTTGTTGATAGGAGAGAATAAGAAAATTACAACCTCTTAAGACAGTTCTCTTTGAAATGTTATGTAACGACCAATTTGCAGTAAATGGTGTATTAATGTCAAAGAAAACACCATTATTTCTCTGACAACCTAATATTCACCTAAAGCTAATATGTAATGCCTAGTCATAAACACACATGTTCAAAGGTCCGCACACACATACGCATACATACACACACACAAATATATTGTTCATAACATATATTCCAAGTTTGTAAAAATACAAAAAAAGAAATAGAAAACAGATCTTATCTGTGGTAGTTGTTTAAACACAGTGCACAATGTTTAAAATAGTAAATAGGGCTATTAGTATATAAAAATAAGAATTACAAATACATATACCCGTTGAATGCTAACATTTCGTGCCTAATGCATAAATCAACAACCTACAATATGTGTTTTTTTCTGTAAATAGGAAGACAAAGTGCCAATTTACATTTGAATAACAAATTTTTCCATTATCCAATCATGTTTGAGAGTTTTTGAAAACCTAACGATTCTGACCAATTTTTACTATGTATTTATGAGAATGAGTCATCAGATTTACCTCCCTTTTCCCTTAACTAACAGAAACGTGTATATAATCATTTTCCAGATTTGATTACCTTCCTTTTCCTCACGTATATCAATGGTTTATTCTTGTGAGTTCCAACATATTTCGAAAGCTTGTATCATCACTGAATACTTTAAAAATATTTTCAGGAATAGACTTTGAAAAATTAAGGAGACAAAACTTTTTTTTATCAGGAATTCACACATATATATATATATATATATATATATATATATATATATATATATATATATATATATATATATATACATATATATGTATATTGTGTCATTAACAGACAGCTGTTTCGTTGTATTATAACTCTTCAGCGTGGCTATAGACTATCCATTATCCCATCTAGTACCACGAGGTAAGATCGACACCTTCGCTTCAGACCCGGAGGCCGGTATCCTACCTTCTGCTCCACGGAACTGGACAGTCAGTAAGGTTAAATATAAGCGATATATTTATTTATGAATGCTCTATTCCTATGGAAGAGCATATATATATATGTGTGTGTGTGTGTCTATGTGTGTGTGTGTGTATGTGTGTGTGTGTGTGTGTGTGTGTGGTACAGATCAGGTTTGTAAAATAGCATTATACAAAGCAATGTCTGATACTTGATGGATTTATTTCATAGAGTGCTCGATACATTCAACTTCATTCTCCGAGAGTCAAGTTGTTTTATGGTAGAACTGAAAATATAATAGGAAGTTGATACGCTACACAAACAACTTTTTTGGTTAAAGTTTGAAGTTTGTCCGGCAATTCTATTGTCGTAGGCTTTATCTATTCCACTGGCAAACTGTTATGACTGTGAAAATGTAAATTACATTACCCACCCCCATTTTTTCCAAACTTGAGTAAGCACTTGTTCTCTGTTTCAAACACAGACCCCCATAGAAAACACTGAACTTGAATTTTTGTGATTTCACCCTTGAAATAAATACTGCAGGTAAAAATAATCCGCTAATATCGGATATGCCTATTTTTGGAGGCTTTAACCACTCGGCTATCGCAACGACATGGCTTAAAAGCAACTAATTACCGTCCGAAGAAGAATTAAAGCATCATAGCCCTTCACATGGTGAGTATGTTCAAGAGAATTATGAAAAACACTCGAAATATCATGCTGATTCTGAATACATCTATTGTTCGTTTCCATAGATCTAACCCGAATAGTTTTTGACAGAACCTTTAATGAAAAAAAAATAAATAAAAAAAAACATTGAGACTAACTATTTTCGGTACGGACCTTATAGAAATAAACGTATTAGATTTTGTGAAATTCAACCTTAAATATGCGCTAAAAACAAATTGTGCCCTGCTAATTTTGAATTACCCGAAAGTGGGGGTCTAGTTCAGAATTATAATTACGTTGTAAATAGAGCTTCCTTTGAAAAGGATATTACATCATAACTGACAAATTTCAATGAGATTGTAAAGTCATATAGTCTGAAAGCATATGAAATTGTAAGAAAAATAAGATCTACTGGAGTTTTAACTTGATACACCAATTGTAGTTATCGAGGCTCAAACCAATTGGCTATTGCATCACTATAACTTAAGGGCTGAGAACCGGTGCTCAAAAGGAATGGTTTTTGAAAAGCGTTGCCAATTACCCTTTGCATCTAAATAGGCTCAGGTAAATGATGAAAAAAAATCATGGATCCTGGTGATTCGAAATATACTTATAATTTGATTTCATATTTCTCACTCAAGTAGTTATCGATAAAATACTAGATTAGACTGGGAAAAAATTGTTTTGAACGAACCTGTTTTCTGAGAGCGCGATTGCAGACCTCATAGAAATCAAATTTCTTTTCTTTGCAAAATATGTCTGAGTGCTATTGGTAACCTGGGACCTGCTGGGTTCAGACATACCTTTATCTCTGGTAAGTAATGTGTAATCCTCAATATCTCAGAGTACATACACGCACATACACACATACACACACAAACATTAGTACTTCATAATACACACATATATACACACACAGAGACATATATATAAAGAAAACTGCACGGATTTAGACACCAAATATCTAAAGGAACGTTTGTCCACTAATTTACATCATTTGATACAAGTATTTCCCAATATTTGTGTATATTTAGGTTATTCGTTCAGTATTTTTTATATTCTAAACAGGATTAGATATTATGTTACTATTAATATATTTTTTTCTTGTTAGGATCATCAGTTGTTTACCATGTAACCGTTTGGGGGAATTGAAAAAAAAGAAGTTATGCCAACCTGACTCCCTTGCAGTGTTGATTAGATAGCTCCTCTCTTCAATCTATTATTTCAATATACAACTTTATTCCATCATATTTGGGATCGTGTTATAGTATATGTTTGTTATCTTTTATAGGGTATAATCATAATGTATTGCATATGGATATCATGATATACTGAAAATTATTTAATCTGTAGGGAGCTCTCGGCTCACTCACGTAGCTTATCGCAATAACATATTTGAGGGTGAAGGACCAATAAGTATAACAACGGACGTGACTCGTTGTTCGGTTCTTTCCTATTGAGTGTTCACCCATGTGAATATTAAATCCATTGTGGCAGTTTTAGCCTTGAACAGCAAGAAAACCAACCTATGATATCATTTTTAAGAATACTAATTTTTCAGAAAAATTTTGCTTCTCCACGGACATATTCATTCGAAGAATTCACACACACACACGTATATATATATATATATATATATATATATATATATATATATATATATATATATATATATATATATATATATATATATATATATATAGTGGATTCTGGTTCCACATGGGAACTTTAAACCCTAAAAACACATACTCACACAGCACACCTCACTGAAGATGGGAAAAATCCCGAAACATGTCCGGACTATTAACATCTAAGGATTAATAAACCTTACCTCTGAAGACTTCATTCCCGAGTCTGTCTCACTCTTTGCAATTCTTATTATATATATATATATATATATATATATATATATATATATATATATATGCATCACTGTATATATCTATATGAAAGAAATACAGACAGTGATAAATGTGTGTGAATATTAAGTGTGTGTACAAAAAGTTTCCTAGTCAGGCCCAAACTATGTCTCCTCCATTGACTATTGGTGGGTTGTCTAGTTAGATAAAAACAAGAAGAGAGAACAGCTTAACTGAAGAAAAAAAAACAACTTCTAAACAATCAAGAAAAAAAAAAGATTACACGAAGCGGAACGAAAACACTACAATTTTAAATTACAAAAAATCCAAGACAACAATTTCTGAATACCATAACAAAACAAAAAAACACATACACACACAAAGAAAAAAACCGAGTTTTGTTTTCGAAAATCTCCAAGACATGCCCGTCTTCAAATAATACTACTTACTCGGGGACTAATTCTCAAAGCCTAGACATCTCCATCTGACATATCTTAAGTCTTCTCCGTCTATTAAAACCTTGGTAGTGCATTTAATCTTTTCAATGTTGGTCTTGTGTTTGTGTTGAGAAATGTGCCGACCTGTCTGGTTCAAAGAATTCGAATATGTGTGTCCTGATAGCTACGCCTAAGCGTAGGTAATTAAGGTCAGAAAGATAAGAAGACGACAGAGAGAGAGGGGAGAGAGAGAGAGGGAGAGAGAAAAAAAAACATGAAGGTGGGGGACGAAAAGGTGGAGAGAGGAAAGTAAGGAGGATAAGTCGAAAAGAAGAGGGATGCAGAGTATGAGGACAGGAGAAGGAGTGAGAGAAAGAAAGGAGGAGGTAATATGGATAAGTGACAGATAGAGAGAGAGAGAGAAGTGGGTGGGGAGAAGGAGGAGATGAGAAACTTGAGGGACAAAAACAGGAGGAAGAAGGGTGTAAGTGGGAGGGCGAGAAAGTCTGGAAAAATGGCAGTCGGAGAAAGAGGAGCAGGAGGAAAAAGGAGGGAAGGGATGAGGGAAGTTGGCAGAGTGTAAGAAGGGGTGAGCTGAGGATAAAGAAAGAGTTGAATGAAGCTGCTGAGGAGGAAAGTGGTAGAAGAAGAAGAAGAAGAAGAAGAAGAAGAAGAAGAAGAAGAACAACAACAACAACAACAACAACAACAACAACAACAACAACAACAACAATTGCAACGAGAGCTGAATGAAAAAGCAGAAGAAAGATAATAGAGGAGAACAAACTTGGCTATACCAGTGTCAAACACTTTTACATTAAAATCTAAAAAGTAAACAAAACAGAATTAATTTCTCCATACAATACAATTCGAAAACTACGAGTCAAAATTCCGCTCCATTATTAGTATTTCTTGTACATGAGAATTACTAACTTTATCAATGCAAATCGACTTGAGTTGGACTTCAGAAGTGGAATTGAAATCGTCATCAGTTTTTTGGGTATGTCATTGTGTCATTGTTATGACATCACTGTTTTTTTTGGTTTGATCATAGTCATCTGTTATTGTTGTGACGTACAAAAATAAAGTTACTAATCAGTAGTGGGAGTTCGACAATGAGAAGGAAAGAGAAGAAAGTGGAAAGTGAATGAGAAGATAAGATGAGAAGATGAGAAGATGAGAAGAAAGAGAGAACGGGAAGGGGAAGGGTATGCAGTTGGGTTGAGGATACTCAAGAAGAAGCAAGGTAAAAAAGAAAGAAAAAAAGAACAAAGATGAAAGGTGCTTATGAAGTAAGAAAAGTTAGTGATAAAATGGCCTACGAATATGAAGCATAGATAGAAAGAGAAGAGAAGGCTAATAATATAGATAGTGTGAACAGAATGAA
>OY735239.1:3186304-3213036 GCA_963457665.1 Thysanoteuthis rhombus | reverse complement strand
AAAGAAAAAAAGCGTATCAGTGATTCCCAAACTGTGCGCTGCAGCATTCCTGGGTTGTGGGGTAGCTCCCTGGGGCAACCTTTGGATAATAAAAAAATGCAAATAATTCCAGGCAATCGTAATTTAGTACATTGATGCACAGTTGTAATGATAGGAAGCGACATCTACCTGGCATATCGCTAATTACTCTGTTCATTGGCTGTTTGATCGTTTTAACTGTAGATGGACCCCTCTCGATAGAGAGACAAGGTTTACTTTCTGGGTGTTCTAGAACTGTCTTGGACATTTTTGGCACATATTAGTTGTATATGAATAACTGCAGATTACTTAAACTACTGAACAGTAGTGTGATCAGGCAATGGAGTTGAGTTGAATTGGTTGACCGATTCTGTTTCCCAATCATCTTTCTCTTATCTTCCGGAGTGTTGTTGGCAGGTTAGGACAGTGGTCAATCGCTTGTTGTGTCGCCTTCATAACGGACAGAACATGGAAGTCCAGTGTTTCCGTCACGCCCTCGATACAATGCCAGGTGAGGTCGTCTTCAAGTCCAGACACCCGAAGTTATGAGATTGCTGCCTTTGAAAGCTGGTTTGTCCGTAGCGGTGCTTGTAAGGTGTCCAAACCATCTCTCGTGCTGGATGCATTCATGAACTTGCGTGGCTCAAACAATTCCACTGATCTTCTCCTGGCCGATCTCCCTACCTAACCCGACGTCAGTCTCATCTGCTTCTTGTCTGAGGCGCTTCATCTGACAGGTAGTAATTTTCCACTCCTGGGCTTTGGTCAGTGTCCACATCGGCCAGCGTGGGCTGGAAGATTGTGTTCATCAACCGAGCGTTGATTTCCACGGGGAAGTTGGGATGTTTTTAAGGAAGAGAGGTGGAAGCTGGCGTTGTTGGATTTTTTTCTCTCTCGATCTCCTATCCATCTGTCAGTGGATTCACGTAAAAACAAATTAAGATGTTTATATGTGCCATGCATTTGCGTATGTGTCGAACTACAGCCCCAAAGTGATCAGAGTTTCCAATTCAGAGCTTTTTTTTTTCGCGCTATATCTAGCACGTTTCTTGTTTTGGCAGCACGAAAACTCAACATTCAGCACTAGTTCCCAGCCAATTTAGCCATTGTTCTGCTATTTGTCAGTCATTTCAGAAAAATCTAGCCGCTTTTAGCTATTAAACATGCTTCTTTTTTAGCGATAGAAACTTTTGAGTTGGCAACACTGAATATGAGATGAAGAAAAAAAATAGTTCCCTTACACTGGGTATGGCCCAAGTTCTTCCTGGTGGGGTTCCACGTATCCCAATTTTCTGATTTGGCTCCGGTTGCGAAATGTGAAATGGACCTTGAGAATAAAAGCACCCGAAGTGGCTTGACTCACTTCATCTTGTGTTATTTTATTAATTGCTTTTCGGATTTGTTTCGAAAGGCAACAGTGCGAAGTAAACACAAAGTGTCTCAGACATAGTTACGGCAAAATTGCGTTGTAAACATTAGTTCTCGTTCGATCACTGAAGTTAAGCAGCATAAAGGCTAGTCACTACCTAAATGGGGGACCAGCTGGGTATACTAAGCGTTGTAAGCAACTGGGGATCATGAAGAAAGAACCTCCCGTGGCGATCCAGTCATTTTTTTTTGAAGGAGACCAATCTTTATACTACGTCCAATAACGCCAAATGAGTAACATTTCTGTAATTTGCGAAAATTTTCAGTTTCACAGTCAGTTTGGTAATAGTTAACAAGCTTGTGGCGGTGGACATTACAGCTGTAATGATCTCTAAACTTAACTACTCTTGCTTTGTGATAAACTAAGGTAAACTATAATTTATTTTCCCCAGTAATTACTGTGTATGAATAAACAGTTTAGCGTTGTTTGACACAAGGACACCGTATTAGGGCACGCAGTAAAGTTTAAACTCATTACAGTAGTGATGGCCAGCCACACAAACTTGTTTACCATTACGACATTGACTGTGAAATTGAGGATTACATCTACAAACCAAACCCACTCTTCTTGCCCCAAACATTCTGACCAGACTGCCTACGAAAAGCAAGTTATAAATAAAAAAAACGGCCTGCCAAATCTCTCCTCTATTTATTAACCACTGGGCGACACCGCACCTCCATACAGAATTAACAGATCAAATGATGTGTCACTTCAATTTTCTCTCTCAGTAGAACGAAATCCTCCTCTGAGGTTCTGCCAAATTTCCCCGTTCAAGAGTCTTAAATAAAACCTCTTTTCGGCTTTCTAGAGAATCTAGCCAATAAGACACTGTTTGAAAGATTCGAATACGTTTATAAAGAAGGTTTTAAAGTGAGACTACCTCCCAAACAGCAGATCAGTGTTTGTAGAGTCGGTCTCTTCCCACTGAGGTACATGGTACAGTAAGATCGAGAAATTAGTGATTGAAGGGACTAAGGTACCATTTTCCTAGGTTGGCCCTTTTTTATTTATTTTCAATGTTAATAAATTACAAAATACTCTCTGGACAGAGCTCGTACGATTTTCTTTTCTATCTTTTCCTTTTCTGACTTTCAATCTCTCTTTTTCCCCTCACTCCACTTCTTAGTCGCGTTCTTTTCTACAGCTTTATCCAAGGGAGATAACCTATTCCCTCTTCCTTACAAACACGAAGATATAGACTTTGTATACACTCAAAATGGCAAAAAATGTTAACCAATCTCTTTTATTGAATTTTTTATATTGACTCTCTCTTTCATTCAGACAAATATAAGTGAAATATTTGACAACGCTGTACAACAATGCATGCAATTTTTGTGCAAAGAGTACATTTATCCCAAACACTTTGGCCTTAATACGCAGTCATGTGTTCTCTACAGTGTTAAGATCTTTTATATGAGGGAAATTGCTTGGTTTATCTTCTTTTTTTTGCCCAGGGGTGTATATTTACACATTTCTGCGATTTAATTCCTTTTCCCAATGCTTTTCAACTTTCTTTCTACCTCTATTCGTTCAATCAGATATTTTGAGGTACCTGTTTAAATCAATGTTTGTATACGAACACTTGCTCACTTACACCAGAGTACGATGGGAAGTCGTAAAAATACACGTTTATATTTCACGTGCACAGAGCATCTATCTTGTATGAAGCATTGTTTTCCGCTTACACCCTCATCAAAAGTGTTGCAGGCTTCGGTACACACGGGCAATTGTTAGTGAAATCCACTACTACCTTGCCAGGCCAGTCAAAGTTTTATTTTGCATACGACATCCTGTATTACCAAATGGTCACCCATCTAGCTATTGACCAGGCTCAATGTTGCTTTCGGTGATCTTGAGAGAACCTGTGTATCCAACGTGGTTAGGCTGAGAGATTACTCGATCTTAGTCTTCCTGCTGAGTGCTCAGCAGTTTGGCCTTGAGTAAAAAGTTTTTGGTATGACTCGGGTGTAGATTGAGACTCGGCTAACCAAACTGGAGACGAGCGCTTTTTCGCTAGACCGTAATGCACCAAAAAATCAGGGATCATTTTGGATAACTACAATAGGTCTCAAGTCTGACATGATATTATCAGCTGGACTTTGATCCGAAATCTTCACTGATCAGCGTTCAATGTATGTAATTGACATTCATCTCTGACAATAAGAGATTAAGTTGAAAAATTAATGAAAGCTTTCCCATAAATGTCGGTATCAAGATTCAGCGATCAATTTCATGATAAATTTAATGGTCGCTTATTTCTAATGCATAACACGTTTTGCCAATGATATTAAAGTGAAAACAGATATCAGTGAATCTGGTAGACCCGGTGAATACTCACAGGAGATCTAAAAACTTGCGACTTGGATATCATTTTGATTAACTGTGATAATGAGGGAATACCAAAGAGGTACGGTTCTCAACTATTTTCCAGTCTCCAGGTTTTTGTATTTCTCAGACCGGTCCTTTAATCGGCCTTATTTTGTTGAAATAATTTTTTCACAGGACCTACAATTCCTCGAGACCTTCAGCTATTCGAGGTTACTATGCTAATCCCCAATGGATCTGTGATTCCTGAGCATAAATCCTATATACATCATTACGTATACGTAGTGCCCCAAACAAATTTGATAGTCCCCTGGGGTGATAGTTTCAAAATCTTACTGAATGATATTACTTTTTTCCATCTTAAGGTTCCCATCTAATGACAATATCAATGTATATCATAGCAATGAAGTATCTCCTCGATTGCTTCAAGACCAAGAACTTCTCAGCAAAATAGCTCGTTAGCCGGTTTCTTGTCGACGCAGACCAGTTCTTGCAATGAAGTTTCAATCTACTTGCATCGCCTTCAACCCTCCGCTTCATAAATAATGAATAAAATCTATAAGAAGATTTCAACATGTGTCTACAAGTCTGACTTCTGGAAGGTGCAACTTTTGTATTGTATAGACAATGAATAAAAAATTATAAAGATGTATATATTTTTTTTAGTATAAATGTGTTTATCTATTCATCATCAGTCTTTTAACGTCCGTCGTTGAACATAGACCTTCCCCAGAATTCGCCACATTCTCTATCATGGGCGTCACAGAATCAGTATTTCCTGAATCTGTCTAATTCATTTCTCCATCTTGAGTTCTGTCGGCCTCGGTTTCATATGTGATCTCTGGGGATCAATGCAGTAAGATGTGATGTCCATCGGTCGTCTTTCATTCTTGCAACATGGTCAGCCCATTGCCATTTGAGTTCTTTAATAGTTTTATCTGATGTCAGGGATACCTGTTTTTCTTCCTTATATACTGTGCTGTCTTATGATCCCTCCATATAAAGCTGAGCAGGATACTCTGATGCGCACGTTGCATACTTCTCAGTTTGTAGATTTGTATCTTGGTTAGGTTCCATGCTTCAGCTCCATAAGTGACTATCGGGAGAATGCATTGGATGTATATTCTTCTTTTTAAGATGTTTCGGATCATCTGGTTCTGGAAAGTTGAGCTTGCTCTGCCGAAGGTTTGCCATCCCAAAATGATTTATCCATTCGAATTAAATAAATCTTAGCGCATTCGTAACATAACTTTTTGTAGATATGTAAGACTTAAAAAGTTTGCTTAGTCGGTAAAAGAACCGTGATTTCGAATTGCGATTGGGGAATGTTAATTTTATTTATCCGTTTGGTTCAATGCAATGGGACAGACCAGCAGTAGAGAGTTTACTCCCTGAACCCACCGTGAGCCAACCGTGTCTAATTTACACTGAAGTTAGGTGGGGTCCGGACGGACCCCAAATTTTTGGTTAGATTTTTGCAATATGCATATGGTTGGAGATTTTTGGCTCAATATTTATACGTAAAAATTAACGATCTACAATTCACGTCATAAAAAACGGGTGCTTAAAAAAATACTGGCCATCAATTTTTCAAACATTCTAGTGTTTGCAAGAATCCTGTTGGCTCAAAAAAGGTCAAATGAGGATTATTCTGGTTCTTGTTACGGTAGAAACACTATGGTAATTCCAACCTCCGACTTTATCTGGAGTCTGGGAATAAAACTCCATTGTCTACACATACACATGTACTTAGATACACAACATACACATTCATAGCGATAACCGGGTGGAAAAGTTTTCAGATGTTGTTCAGCCATGTTTTTTAACATTTCGATTTGACCTGGATTCCATCTCCATTTTTTTTTCGTGCAGTTAACCAACTGAACGCAGACGCTTTTAAATCGGACCAATCAATGGCATTCTCTGATTAACAATCGATCCAATCAGAACGAAGATCTAGAGTAATTCTTCCTTACTTTGTTATTCGTTCTCTCTCCTCTTTCCAATTTAGACTTACATTTTCTTCTGTTTTTTCGGTCCATTTCTCCATTTTTTTTTTCTACCAATTTTATGTTTTTCTTCTCCAGTTTTACTTTTAGTTTTTCCCCCGACATTTGTGTTTGTTTGTTTTTTTCTCTTTTTTTTGTTTGTCTTTCTTTTTTTCCCCATTCTGTCTACCAATGTTATCAACCTCCAGTACAAAGTCCGGAGTCGACTTTGTTTCCTTACCGTAACAAAAACAACAATGAGTACAAGAACAATCCTAACCAAAATGAGGCACATGAACCGATATGTAAAAAGCACATTTGAACACACGACCAACCAATCGTTAGGAGGTTGTCTCATTGATAAGTTTTAGGTATTAAAAGAGATTTATCATATAAATACTCACGGGATTATATCATGCAAATAAATAAGTATATTCCCACAAAAATATATCTTAAATAAATTTCATGTACTATAAATATAGTAAAAATTGCATTATTATCTTCAATCTAAATAGAGAATAGGACGAGATTTTGTTGGGGTAACCATTATACTGCTTTTGCTTAGATACATACGGTGATCACTGGTCTTTATCCTCTCTTGTAATGTTTGCGATTTTTCATTTCAATTTAGTCCTCTTATTCTACCTTTCTTTTTGGGGGTTTATTGTTCATATTATTTCTTTCTATCTTTATTGCTCCCCTTCTTTCTTACTTAATTCCTTCCTTTCTTTCTTTCTTCCTTCCTTTCTTTCTTTGTTTGTTTCCTTCTTCTTTCCTTTCTCTCTTTCTTCCTTTCTTTCTTTCTTTCTTTCTTTCTTTCTTTCTTTCTTTCTTTCTTTCTTTCTTCCTTCCTTCCTTCCTTCCCTTCTTTCTTTCTTTCTTTCTTTATTTCTTTCTTTCTTTCTCTATCTTTTTTTCTTGTCCTCACTACATTCTTTCTCTATTTGATTATTCCTCTTTGTTTTTTCTTGTTTCTTTCTATTTCTTTATTCTTTCCACTTTTCCATTCTTTTCTAATCCTTTCTTTTTTGTATGATTTTTGTAATCTTCCCCTGGAATAGTTTCGATGAACAAAATATTTTCTCTACGTTTATACTTTTGTTTTTATTCCTTTTTATTCTTTCTTCATCTTTTCCAATGTTTCTTTCCTTTGTTGTTTTTTTTTTCCTTCTATTTTAGTTGTTTTATCTCTCAGAGCTGGTATTTTGATCTGCACTCTGTTAAATCATTCTTATCTTTGCCAACATTTTCGGAAGACGTGTATGTATGTATATATATATATATATATATATATATATATATATATATGTGTGTGTGTGTGTGTGGTGTGCGTGTGTGTGTTTATATATATATATATATATATATATATATATATATATATATATATATATATAAATGTGTACTGTAG
This sequence comes from Thysanoteuthis rhombus, assembly GCA_963457665.1. Taxonomy (NCBI): domain Eukaryota; kingdom Metazoa; phylum Mollusca; class Cephalopoda; order Oegopsida; family Thysanoteuthidae; genus Thysanoteuthis; species Thysanoteuthis major. Next base: position 3,205,868 of record OY735239.1, on the reverse strand, counting down.
AGAGTGAGACGGACTCGGGAGGAAGGTTTTTAGAGGTAAGGTTTATTAATCCTTAGATGTAAATTGTCTAGACATGTTTCGGGATTCTTCCCATCTTCAGTGGTGTGTGCTATGTGAGTATATGTTAAAAGATCCCATGTGGAACCAGAGTCCACTATCAGGAGCTATGCATTGTGGGTAAATTGTGTTGTAAGGGCTGCTGGAGGTCTCCTGCTGAGTGGGAGAATGTCCAGTTAGGTATAAGGTCTTTGGTTAAGTAGCAGAAGTTGGTCTTGGGGTGGGTAGAGTCTGTCAGGGTAGGGAGGAGTGATGTGGAGTTAGATTTTTTGGTATCTTAGGGATAGTGTAAATGGAGGGGTGGTGAGGTCAAGGAGCTACGTAGGTTTCGACGTTATAAGTTATTGAAAATGTGTTGGCTATGATTTGAACAGTGGTTATATCTGGCTGAGGTGAAATTTTTCCTATGGGTCTGGGTGTCTTTGAAGCTTCTATTTTTGATTGTATCTTAGATGTGGGTGTGAGGATATTATAGATAGGAGTTTTGTGTATTAGGGTGCTGTGTAATGAGGGTTGTTCAGTTTAATGTTTAATCCATTAGGATATAGGGTTTTAAGTTTGTTGATCCACATATCTTCGTGTTTCTTTAGAACGTGAATGAAAGTTGAATGGCGAATAAAGGGTGACTGAAAAATAAAAAAGACAAATGACTGAATTTACATTATAGTTGGTCTATAATTAAAAAAATATAACAACTTTAGAGATTAATAAGTTCTTATCGCTTTTTTATGGCAATGGAGCAAGAAAATCCATGTTTTTTCTTCTGTACCTATTGTTTTTCAAATTAAAAGTCGTGGGATATTTTGCGAATTCGTATAATTTTTTAGGGGGACCTCATAATGCAGATTGAACAATGAATAAGATTATACACGAGCAAGAATGAGCCGAAAATGATTTTAGTCAAAAAGTAAGTATGATTCGTCACTCAATGAAAACCGTCTGGTGAACTAAGTGTTTTGAGGGAAATGAATAAAAATAAAGTTTGATGGGAGGGGTGATCAACGAATAAGTCACTTATGTCGCCTTTTGTAGCAAAATGCCCATTAAAAAGTTAGAATGTGAAAAAAAAGCGGGAACGACGTCTGACACGAACTAAGGAACCAAATTAGTATGGCCATACATTCTAAATAGAACCCCAGAATTTTTTTCTGAAATGGGAGTGTCTTAAAACGAAAAAAACAAAACAAAAAAAACGTTTTTTATTCTCCGTATAGAAGTAAATGTTCAAATTCCCAGACATCTATCTCCACAGGTGCGGCCTCTACGTGGGACAGATAGATAACCAGCTAGCTAACTAGAAACACACACAAAAAAAAATGGAGGAACTTCTGTTGATTATGTTGACAGTTTTGGTTAAAGGTTTCTGAAAATTTAGTCGGGGTTGAATGCAATTTCGGGATAAGGACTCGGGGGTGAATGGCACCGAAATAGTTCAAGAAGCACAGCTATAACCCACAGACAATGCAAGCCAAACCAATGATATCTACATAGACTGGACGGTGAATGAAGCTAATCTTGTCTCAGTTGGACAAGACAGACTGGCTGAAAGGATGGTATTTAAATAATAATAGAATATGATTGCTAACCTGTTCAAATCAACGACGGATTGCCAAGGGGTACTTTGCCGTTTTTGTCGAAAGTGAATGCGTGGCATTAAGAACTTATCTCACACAATGCTCCTGTATCGATCTGAATAAAAATGGATGACCTTTTTGAGCACAGCCCGGCAATGAGACGGTGATTTTTTTCTATGTGCTTATACGATTCTGGGATACACAATTGCTGAGTAAACATACTTCAGCCTGGATTGGGAAAAAATGTTTTTTTCTTGTATTCCCTCAACAGTTTTTTTTTTTCAACTCTTAAATTCATACGCCGCTAGGAATCGCTCGTAATTGTCAGTGGAACTTTTCCAAGAAAAAATAGTAGAACTATTCTGTGAATTGAAATTTAAAATATAACTAAATCACCAAAGTGTCAATAGGAAGATTTGTTTTCTGTGTATGAATTTAAAAGTTGAATGATAAATGTTGAGAATTTGGTGCGTAGGCTTTTCTTTCCAAGTAAGATGAGAGAAGAGAGAAAAGAAACACGGTGTTTCTAGGTTTTGAGTCTGGGAAATTTTCTCTTCCAGAATTTTAAGCTTACAAATGTGAATCTGTTTGCGTTCATATCGTACTAAACATATGTATAGATTTTTAAAATATTTATACATTTATGATTAAAAATATCTGACCTTTTGATATAACAGTTCAATGTGGAAAACAAAATATGATTATTCTACGATCAACTTATATTTTTCTACCCTGTCGCCGATAATATTCATATATATATATATATATATATATATATATATGTATGTGTGTGTGTGTATGTGTGTGAGCAGGCATGCATGTGTGTCTTGAATAAAAAAGATATATCCAATAAATTCACTACACTATTTAGTAAATTCTTTATTCCTAGGGTGTTCGATACTTTATGTAGAGTCAATAAAATATAAATCTTGCATTGTGAAACTACGGTCATCTATTGTAATGGGCTACATCTCGATAAAACATTACACACACACACACACACACACATATATATATGAGTTTTTCCTCTGTTTAGTTTATATATTGTTAGAAAGCAAGAGAGGCAAGAAGGGTCAAAGAAATGTTCAAAAACCCCTTGGCCTAATTATGAAAAAAGTATTTACGGTATATGGCTATGTATGAGACGGGGATTTGATTGGATGAAACAACGCAAAAATCTCACTGCTAACAAATGTCCTTGTAAACTATTCTTTGTATATTCCGGCATATATTGTATTCTAAATAACAACTTTTAATATAAACCTTTTCTTTGTCGTATTCCCCATGCATATGTAGACATGAATTCACCCACAAGTATAAAGACCTGCTGGAATGATTATATGGAGAGAGAGAGACAACATTGTAAATTGATATCAAGATGAAGGGGAAGGAATGTAACACTCATCTAATTTCTTTATCTATGTAGGTGTACGTGTGAGTGTATGTATATAAGTATATAGATAGATGAACCTTCTCTGACTACATTTGTAAGAAAACCTAAGACTTACAGCAAATGTATGCTGATCAATCCTGTACTATAAGAATAGACAGATAGCGCTGAGATACGTTGACGCACAGCCCTTACCACGTAAATCAACCTGTTTGCTTTTACCGAGAACTTCTCTGTATCATTTAAGACATTTCATGCCGGGGTCGTATTACGCTTCTCATGAGCACAGAAGTGTAATTTCTGGCGGATATTCTTACGAAACAAAGTCACGAACAAGTTGGGCACGTTCTTTACTTCCAACGAAAGGGGCCTGCAAATGTCGATATGGACCGCGGGCCAAAGTAAATGAAAAGGAAGCACGTGAACATAAGGAGAACTCATCTGGAGCTGTTCGAGGAACAGTTGGATAAAATTGAATTAAGATGGAATTGAAATTGAAGAGCCTTTGTCGTTTACAGCCTTCCAGGATTGATTGAGGATCGCTTTCAAATACCTTAACCCCTGTGACATAGATATGCAGTACAGTGCGAAGTTAAATCGATTTAACTCTCTTTACTGATAAATGGTTCAAATGTCCAGTGAATTGTTTTCAACAATTTGTCTACTAAAAATCGTCTACAGCAATTTGACTACTGAGAACTGTCTAAAAATAATTTGTATACTAAAAATCGTCTACATTTTTTACTTGAAGCTGTCTACAACAATTTAACTACTGGAAACCCTGTCCAATAATTTTTATTTAAAACCGTGTACAACGATTTGTCTATCAAAAACAGTCTACAACAATTAAAAAAAGAATGATATACAATGATTTGTCTACTAAAATCCGTCTACAACGATTCGTCGATTAGAAACCGTCTGAAGCAATCTGTCTACAAAAAAACTGGCTACAATAACTTGTGTACTAAAACCGTCTACCACGATATGTTTACTAATTCTATCTACAACAATTTGTCTACTGAAAACTGTCTATAACAAATCGTCTGCAGATACAATTCGCCTCCATACACGGGTATCTTATAATAAACCGCCACAAGGCTGTCATTCTACCTACGTGTATGTGATAGACTACTACAAAACCCACACGACATAACCTCATGAAATTTTGTGTTGGAACCAGGTTTTTAGCAAGTTCTTTTTTAGAGATCATCCCAAAAATATGCTTGTTGTTAGGAAGTTCGAGTAACCTGTGTGTCATGGATGAATTGCCGCGGGCAAATTCACCTAGAACCAAATTGAAGGACTATTGTCGTTTCCAGACTTGTTGAATGAATGGAGGTTTTCATATACTTTAATCCCTGTGTTATGGATACGCAGTACAGAGAAAAGTGAACTTTATTCATCGAGTCGTCATCTGCAGCAACAACCTTCTAATGTCTATCGTTAGACATATATCTTCCACAAGATTCTCAAGACCTTTCTATCATAGGCATCGCGGAACCAGTACTTTCTGAATTCATCTAGTCCATCATGCCATTTTACTTTTTGTCGGCCACAATTTCGCGTATGATCTCTAGGGATCCACGTTTTGAGTCGTGATGTCCAGCATATTCATTTCATGCAACTGATAAATAGAATAACTATCGCTTCCTTCATCGTCATCATTTTTATAAATCATGGGTGGCCGAACGGTAAACACTGCATATTATTTTGCGTTCATTTTGCATAATGAACCTTGGAAAAGGCAGAAATCAATCTCTCTCCCAAAGTATTCGAGAAAAAGTGTACGATGAAGTGATTGACACCATTTGGGGTACTTGTAACTTGTAAGTTTAGATTTGAAAAAGAGGCGATTAATGAATAAGTTTTTCACCTTATGTTGAATAGTGATCACTAAAAAATTTCAAATTATGTATGTGTACCTTTAAAGGTTATAGGTTTGAACACTCAAGCATGAATACTGCCGGATACAAACTAATGGAGAAATTTAGCATAATTTCACATTGTAAATTGAACTACTTCACAGAGGACTTATTTGGGAGAATTTAAAAAAAATGTTCTCTTTTAGGTATCTTTAAATTTTCAGCCCTCTAGCTCCATCGGTTCAGCCTTTGCACATGTCATACATGCATAGCCAACTACGTTGATGTCAGCTACGTAGATGCTAACAGTTTTGGTTGACGGTTTCTAATTGCAAGATCAAGGATAAAACCAAACGCCAGATCAGACAAAACCAGTAAGGGAAACACAAAATAATTAAGAACAATCGCTGTCAAATACCGATGATAAATAGTTTTTTTTTCGACTGTTTACACACACACACACACACACACACACACATATATATATATATATATATATATATATATATATATATATATATATATATATATAACATCCTGGTAACGATAACCTCACATCCACATCTACCCCTCCCCTTCGGATACATCTAACACTGGGAACTTCAAAATCACTCAGACCCACAACAACTACGACCTTAATCATCTCACTTGTACAAATCAGAGCCAACTTATTTTCGATGACCTGTAAGGTTGAAACTTATGTAGTTCCTTAACCTAATCACTCCTCCATTCATACTATCCTTAACCTACCCACGCAATCTAACACCTAAGCACTTCCCTCCTACCCTGACACCATATGTATTCTCTAAGACCCACTGCTGCTGCTAACACCGCAAACTTAATTACTGACTGAACTTTCTCTCACACCATAAGATGACCCTAGCAGATGGGATACCATTTTTTGCTCACAAAGCGAAGCTCCTGATGGTGGAATCATGTTCCACATCAAACATATAACCTTTAAGGGTACACATACATATACAGCACACACTACTGAATGGGAATACTTCCTGAAACATGTCTAGACCATTATTGGAAACATTTACAGCTTAATAAACGTAACTTCCACCCTAAGTTTGTGTCACTCTCTATACTTCAAATTATACATATACATATATGTATATATATATATATATATATATATATGTGTGTGTGTGTGTGTGTGTGTGTGTGTGTGTATGTACGTATGTATGTATGTATGTATAATCAAAAATGCGTTATATTACTTTAAAACACTATTTGAGTGGACATTTTTTATTACATAGTGAATGTATCATTTAATCGAAACTGTGACTTGACTGTCAGGTGGTCACTTTAAAGTAGCGTCGCTCTTACCATTGAGCAAAACCGCCGTCGGTAATGCAAAGGTCCAAATAACTGCTTTATCTCCTAATTCTCATTTGTTATTCATTCACTATCAGCCTTATACATGCTTTCCAACACGGAAACTTATATCATTGAGGAATGGATGTATAATTTGACCGAAATAATTCCAATTGTTTTAAATTACTTTTGGATCATTTATCTATTCCATCAGAATATAATTGTCCACATTGAGAAACAAATAGAGCGGATATGGACAGTGGATGAACAAAAAATGAGACAGATCTTTACTCGTTTCTGCAAAAAAAAATAAATGTTTGAATTCATATATATATATATATATATATATAAGTGTGTGTGTATGTGTGTGTGTGCACGTGCATTTCTGTACGTTTATGTGTATATCCTTTGTCAGTGTACATTTACATGACCCCCCACAACCCCATCCCATTTTTGGGAGAGTTTTACCTTCATAGTTCAATACTTATAGACGAAAAAAAAACCTCTGGGGAGTCGGCAAGTAAAAAGAGATTTTCTACATTCGTTTATTGAGTTTTGGCGCCTCGGATCAAGACGGACATGCTTGGGAAGATGTTGAATAATTGAGCAAAGTCTTCTATTCTCGTTTTTTTTTTTTTTACACTCTTGGGGATTGGTATTGATGTGTAGTTTAGAAGAGAATATAAAAAGTGTTGAAATGATCGAAGAAAAAAAACGGTGGTTTTCTATTCTATGTACACGAGATAGTTTGCCTGGAATTACATCTTTTTTCAGTCAGCTTTCATCATCATCATCACCATCAGTAGCAGCAGCAGCCCTCCAATGTACGTCCCTCGAGATTCGCCCAATCCCTATGTCACAGTGCCAATTTTTCCTGAACCTGTCTTAATAGTCCAGCTATCTTATTTTCTGCCGACTACAATTTCGCGTATATTCTCTGGGGATCCTCGTCTTGAATCGTTATTTCTGGCGATTGTCTGACATTCTTGCAACCTGGTTTGCCAATTGCGTTTTTTTTTTCATCGACTGAATTATATCACTGTTTTTTCTCTCTCTAATATTCTGTTCTCTCTTATGGTTCCTCCATGTGATGTTTAGTATGATCCCCACCTGGGCACGTTGTATGGATTTTAGTTCGAAGGCCAATATGTTGGTTAAGGTCCATGTTCTCTGTCTGCAATAAAAAGTCACTGAAAAATTAGGATGAAGGTAAATAGCAGTCGAAAAACTAATGATAATCTAATAAAAAATAAATTGAAAAAACAATCAGGTCAGGTTGATTACAGCTTTTGTCAGTATTCTGTGTTGGGGATGATCAATGAATAAATTACTTCTCTCATTTTATTGTTGGCCAGTGATCACTGAAAAATCAGAATTCTAAAAAAAACGAACTAACAACAAAGCAAGAAGGAACACTGCCCAACACAAATTAAGGGACTGATTTATCATCTTGAAGTTACATTGTAAATTAAATCCCTTACTAAAAATCCATTGGGGGGTTTAAAAAATCCCAAAACACATTTTTCAAGACATAAAAAAATAATCTTCTGAATCTTTAAGGATTTTAGCTCCATTATTGCTGCCTGTGTATGCAACACATTGATAGAGAGATGGAGAGATAGATAGACTCACTTGAAAACTGAAGGAATCTATACAGACAGTAAATAAACTGAAGTTATTTATTTAAGGAATAAGTACGGTATAACCTTCAAAAATAATAAGATCCCATTAATTCTAAAAAGAAGGGTGTACAACCAATGCATCCTCCATATAGTCACTTATGGAGCTGAAACATGGAACTTAACCAAGAGAGAGACCCGTAAATCGAGAACCATGCAACGTGCACATGAAAGAATAATGCTAGGCCTTACATTGAGAGACTACAAGACAGCACAGTACATTCGAGAAAAGACAAGACTTAGGGACATCATAGAATCCATTAAAAATCTCAAATGGCGGTGGGCTGGCCATGTTGCAAGAATGGCAGACAATCGATGGACATCGCGACTCACAACATGGGTCCCCCGAGACCACATGCGAAACAAGTTCAGGACGTACTGGCTCCGTGACGCCAATGATAGGAAAGTGTGGCAAATCTTGGGGAAGGTCTATGTCCAACGACGGATGCTAAAAGACTGATGATGATATTCTGCAGATTTTACAAGTTTTTTCTTATTAACGAATGAGTTGAAGAGTCAGAATTTTAATGATGCGCTCTAACCATTCATATTTTTGTCCCTCATATAAACTCGGCTTACTCCTTGCTGAATAAATGTTAAAATAAGCGGGAAAATAATAAGGCACTAAATCATACCTGTCACCGGAAAACAACCGTTTTGGTATATCAATAAAATTGAAAACCTTAGCTGTTTGCATTACGGTCTGAGATTAATATCATTTGTCATATTCACCATTATCAACGAAGTTGGAAGAGATTCAGGTCTTATTGATCACCTAATAGAAACAGCCGTGCGATTAATGTCTTCTGACAGCCTGCCGTGTTCGGGTGATTAAAAATTTGAAAAAAGGGATGATAAATAAGATTCTTTCCTCGCCTATTGTTGGGTTTCGGTCACTAAAAAAAAAAGTTAATATTTTCAAAACCAATCATGATTGCTGCTGGACAAAATCTAAGGGACGGGTAATGAATAAATTTATATTGCCAATTGAAACCCTTCGAGAAAAAAACTGTTATAGGAGGAATGTTCAAAGAATAAACAAATGTTCTTTTAGAGATGTACCTGTTTAAATTTTGAGCGTTCTAGATCAATAGGTGCAGCCTGTGTGAGTGTCAACACAATGTATCCGAAAGTTGTGCATGAATTTCGGTTATATTTGGTGGAAACGTTTGCCATAAACTAAGACGGAACTTATTACATTTGAGGGCTAATCAAGTGATTCTTTTTCGATTGAGAGACATTTTTCATGTATCAATTCAATATGTTTTCACTCGCAAGGTTTTTCATGAATTTGAATAAAATTCAGTGGAAGCATGGGCTATAGGCTAACTAAAAAAAATTAATTTTTTGAAAGGATCCAGGGATTTTTTTTAGTTTCCAAGTGAGTCTGCCCAACTGTCTGTCTGTCTGTCTATCTATGTATGTATCACGTGAACTAATCGTACTAATGAATCTAGAAGGATGATAATTTGAACATTTCTTCTTATTACGTCAAGAAAAAAACGTTCTTAAATCCCTTTCAAAAATAGGTTTTCAGTAGAGAACCCTGATTAACAATGTCAGTTTATGCCAAATTGGTTTTCTTACCTTGTGACCAGCAACGTTCAACTTTTTAAAAATTCAGTCATTTTAGTGATCATCTTCCAGCAAACGACGGGAGAAATAAATCATTCATTGATTACCCCATCTCTAAGTGTTTTATTCAGTACTTCCGACGCGATACGCTGCCAAAAGACGTTTGCAATGGAATGGTTTCTGTCAAGGGAGTAACCAGACCTTTTCTATTTACAAGTATAGTTTCACTTCAAATTCAATTAAGCATTCATCTTTCGAAGTGGACATGGACTACATACGAACTGACAAATTCAATCCCTGAATCTTGATCTGAAATTTTAACTGTTTGATATTTGTTATTAATGGGGGAAAGATTGGTAAATTTCATTGATAAGGGAGGAGATAATGTTGAAAATAAATATCCGTTGCGTTAAATGAGTGTTGTTTTTTTTTCATCACTATGATTATGAAATTAACTTTTAATTCATATAAATACATAGATACATATAGAGTCATGCATCCACTTGCGTCTAGGTTACATTCTGGTAGTATGCTTGCAACTTGATCATTATAGGGAGAAGTGCTTGTACTAACCAGTCTATGATACCATGACGGATACATATTTCCCTAAACGTCTGTATAGTACACTGATATATTCGTTGTCTTTCCGACGAAATAGGAGCAAATGTCAACCATTAGAATTCTTTCACTAAGTCATTAACTCAACCCAGCAAGATATCTGTTCTCTAACTCAGTCTTTCTCACCTTTTCTGTCTAGAGAACCCGAAGCAAACGAGACAAATATACTGCTCTCCTTTTAGAAATGACGGGATTTTCTGTCGTGTGAGGCGTAAGTCGACGTGTGACAGTACAGAGAGAATTAGACAGCGAGAGAGAGAGAGAGAGAATGAAAGAGAGAGTGAAAATGAAAGAAGTGGGATGCTGAAAGAGAAAGTCATACACAAAAGTAAATAGATGTCCAATGAATCAATAACTTAACACGCGAAAACTGAACGATTTGTGTGAGGGATGTACTTAGGGAGAAAAAAAAAATAGAAAAAAGAAGAAAAAAGATGATGGAATTTTTAGTGTCACCACCAAATACTCTGAGATAGGCACACAGTGCGTCAAATTGAAATGGACTTTCGCAGACGAACAAAATGTGTTGGAGAAAATAGTCGAGCGGACATTTAAAGAAGCAATTCGTCACACCATTCTGATTCCAACTCAGACAGCACCCCACTGAGAATCTTGCATCTCATAACGAAACAGTATCAGGCAATTTTCACTTTTTAGAAAATGTTGGAAATGTGACTGTGTCCCCAACCCCATGCACGCACACTCATGGCGCAAAATTGATTGTTCATCTTGTTTCTGTTGGACTATCTTTCATCATATTTTGATTTGTATGTGTTTGAGAATGTGTGCGCACGCGTGTATGTGTGTATATGTCGTGACATAAGTTTTAATAGCTCAAGTCGAAGGAAATGCTTATATTGTACCAAACCGGTTATCGTAAGTCATGCTATTGTTGACTGGGGATGTAGCAATAATTAGTGAATCTTCTATAGTGTATTGGTTATGAAGATTTAAATTTGATTCGACACACGCTCAAAATTCAGCAGAATTGCAATGGTCAGCTTATTTTGCACCAGCATTTACGTCTTGAACTTACTTCTGCTTTCGTCTTTTCTTTTGTTATTTTCATGAAACAAGTTGACAATTTGAATGTCTCAACGAAAAAAACAAGAGCTTCAACACAACAAAAATCATGTATAATAAACATTGCAAATAAATGCCCAGCAATCGAAATCAAAAAAGCTAAATTATAGAAAGTAGACCACTACATCTACCGAAGACGAAGAATATCCATGGAATCCTCAAAAGAACAATACATCTAGCGAAGGATCATTCTAGAATGGCAAGCCTTCGGTAGAGTGAGCTCAGCCTTCAAAAACAAGATAATATCAGTCCTACGAAGACGAGTATAAAACCGCTGCATCCTACTGATACTCACCTAAAAGCTGAAAAATGAGACCTAACCAAGAGACAAACCCTCAAACTGAAACTATGCAGCATATACATGAGAGAATCATACTCAGCATCTCATGAAAATATCACAAGACTGCACAGTATGTTAGAGGAGACAGGGTCAGAGATATCATAAAACCATCAGAAAACTCAAATGGAAATGAGCTGGCCGCGTTGCAAGAATGTCAAACAACTGCTGGACATCACAACTCAAAACGTGCATCCCCATATATCATATGCTAAAACGCACGGGCAGAATATGAGATGACATGACAAACTCAACAAGTTGAGAAGATATTGGCTACATATCGTAATGATGAAAAGATATGGCGAATCCTGGGGAAGGTCCATGTCCTACGACAGACGATAAATAACTTCTGATGATGATGTCTACAAAGCTATATGTCTGTCCGTCTGTTTTCTTATCAATCCGATCCCCCACGAGAACAAAATGTGACACAAGGTCTGTTTAATGCAAATATACCGCATATTAAAACGTACGGGCAGGATGAATCAAAACTTGTTTTCAGTTTTCGCAAGTATTGTTGCAAGGAGAGTTGGTCTTTAGGTCTCAAGACGAATCCTGAACCCTTTAACTTTAACCCAACTTAACAAAGCAGCACCATGCCTCCTGAGATAAGACCCCAATAGACCATGGCACCATGTCTCGGTCCGACTGGTCTCAGACGGTCGCGTGAACAACGCAATGTCTATCTATATATGTACACGTGAGCGTCTCTGTCTTGTTTTTTGTCAAACTCTAAAACTGAAGATGATGTCCGAAATTGGAGATGATTCACGACCAACTAGAGGGGGATTTACTGGGCTAAATTGACGGATTGATTGATTTCACCAAAAATTTACCTTGTGCATGGGCTCATTCTCTCTCTCTCTCTCTCTCTCTCTCTCTCTATATATATATATATATATATATATATATATATAAATATACGTATATATATATATATATATATATATATATATATATATATATATATATATATATATATATATATATATATATACTGTGCACTTTTGCTGGTACAAAATATAGTCGGCCATCTTCCAAAGTGATTTTAAATGTTTGCAGATACTATTTTTTCAATCAATCAATATTGTATGATCCATAATTCTTGTAAATCCTGATTCATTTGCCCCCACCCAACGATGAAATGACCTAAATTCAGACCATATGGCCAGTGCACAATATATATCTATATATATCTCTATCTATCTATCTATATATATATATGCGTGTATCCTTTCACACCTGTTTGGATATCATATATTTTTGGGCCTTTGCGCAATTCTCAAAAGTAATTTATCATCATGATTTGAACTCATAGTTTTATATATGTAGAGAGATTGATACACATAGGTATGCATATGAACTCACGAAACATACACTAACACATACGCACACTTTCACACCCACACACACACACACACACACACACATACATTGGAATTGGTAATAGTTTATTTTTTACACCTGTTTTGAGTCTCTATGTACTTTATGGTATTTGTGAAATCTTTAAAGTAATTCATCATCCTGATTTGAATTCGTCTATTGACTTGGATTCCTTTTAACTCAAGTCAATTGGGACCTACGCTCGATAAACACATTCAGGGCTCCCTGGATTTTTTTAATCAATTTCTTTCTATCCATTTTTAAAACTCTTTCAATAACTTTTTTTTTTTTTACTTGAGTTTCACCTCTATCAGTATTGTTGACATGTACTTGTACCAGGCCGAGTACTCTAAGCAATTTCTGCCCGTGTCAGATGTTGAACTCGAGGATGAGGGTCAGCTTTTCGAATGCTGTTCTTACAGGTCAAAAGGCACGCCTCTGTTGGATTTTTAGGGTAACATGATCTTACGACAATCATTTTGCCCTAGGCCGTAGAAAGATAAGCATATCGAGAGACACATGCTTATATATATATATATATATATATATATATATATATATATATATATATATATATATATATATGTGCTTGTGTGTGTGGGTGTGAGTGTGTGTGTGTGTGTGTGCGTAAGTACGAGGGCGCGAGGAGAGATAGATAGATAGATGAATTAAAATACTTTGGACAGCTTCACAGCTCTGAACGTTATAGGGGAAAAATTATCTACTACAATAGTTTTGCCTTGGACATCAGGAATATAATCATATCAAAAGACACATACTCATATATATATATATATATATATATATATATATATATATATATATATATATATATGTGTGTGTGTGTGTGTGTGTGTTTGTGTGTGTGTAAGTGTGTGTGTGTGAGAGACGGGGTATAGATGGATATAGTTTGAAAAGCTTCACGGCTCTTAACAATAAATATATATTAAAGTCAATGTCATTTATTTTCCAATATCTGGTAATATAATTCATACAATATTTTCTTGGATCCCATGTTTTACACTGAATTAGTCAGCATGATATTATGTGAGAATTTTTCTTGCTGGGATTTTCAGTTTTTTTACCATGAAACCATTTCAAGGTTTTTTTTAAAAATCAATCAAATTAACATGGCCCCAAAGCAGTGCTGATCATGCATTACCTTGCCTTAAACTCTGACTTTGATATATTGTTACATCTTATCATCCAGTCATAACAAATGTATTTCATTATTTTATACAGGTTGTTTTCATAATGTATCTTATATGGATATTGCGTTATGCTGTACATCATTTAAGTTTTCGAAAAAAGCTTTCTTACGTAGGATAACTCAAAAACATTTTTGATGATGAGGTATTATAAGGCTTGACAACAGACGTGACCCGTTTTTCATGTCATTTCTATTGAGTGTTTACCAATGAATGAAGACATTACCATAAAAGATAGATGGTTTTCGGCATATATTCTAAATCTGCACACACACACACACACACACACACACACACACACACACACACACTTATATATATATATATATATATATATATATATATATATATTGAATGAGTGCTATAACTGTATGGTCTGGATGTATGGATTTTTTTTTATTGTAATTGTGTAATATCCGGACATGTTTCCGAGCTCAACTCGTCAGCAGTTATAACTCGACATTATTAGAGGGTGCAGGAACAGATGGTGTAGTTCTTCCGATTTCAGAGCGATAGTGTAAAGTTTTTATAAATGGTGCTGTATATATTATCCGTCTTGTGTACTGTTTACTCTAATTAATTATCAAGTGATTGTTTATTTTCTTTTAGAATTAGGGGTCTAAAATGTAGTGTATCATAGAAACTAATCTATGTCCAGCCTAGTTCTCGTAGCTTAGGAATCAAAACCACTTTAGACTGTATGTGTAAGAGAGTGGAAGAGTCGAAAAGATTGGATGAATCTTAGAGAGGAAGAGAAAGGAAGAAAAATGTAAAATTCATAATTTTGTGAGTGTTGATAGATTTGGAGGGAGAAATTTCTAAGACCCCTAAAAGAACCCCCGCAAGTTCTTGCAGGATCTTAAAGGTCATGGTAATATCTATTGGAGTTTTAATCACTTTGATGTGTTATTTGTTCACGGTTTTTACTTTGATAATGTTTAAAATAATTTGGTCTTTTGACATATTGCGACTTTTCATTATTTGATTATTTATATTAATATGGTGTGTGGTGGGTTCGTTATATGCCGTGGTAAGGGTGCAAGTTCAATGTCATTATGGCTGTTCACTTTGATATTCATTGTTTATGAATGGGATGTTTAATTCGATGTCAAGTCCATTAAATGAGAGTGTTTTGAGGCATCTCATTCACATATCCTAATTGGATTCAATCATTTTTGTGACCTTATTTTTCTCTATCTATTCAATAAAAATGAATTTTTCATCAGTGCTAAAATTGTTGTCAGGTGGATGTGTTATTCTATAGGGATTAAATTATTGTAGTTAGATGATTTTATTCTGTTTCTGCAGTAGTTGAGTCTGATATTAAACGGCCATTCAGATTTGCCTATGTACTGTATATTACATTGTGTACATTCAAGGAGATTGAAGGTATTCTTACTTTTGCCTTTAAAAGTTTTCTTTTGGTGATGGAGCTGTTGAAGATATTAGTAGGTTTATGGCTGGCACAATTTGATTGTTTTAGGGGAACGTTTATACCAGAATATTTTATTACCAATCATGGTGTTGCTGCTTATTATATCTTATATGCAGTTCTTGGGTCTACAGTAGGATAGAATTCAATCGTCGTAGAAGATTTCGTTAAATTCCGGTTTCAATGTCAAGATTCCCGATCTGTTCTCGATAATTTGCAAAAGTTGGGAATTCGTAAAATGATAAGGGTATGAGTTCTGATTTGTTTTGGTTATTCAATTTGAAGGTGTTATCTCAGTGTGCCGTGATGGCTTTATCAATTTGATTTTCTGTGAAGGCATGTGAGTTTTTCCGTGTTTTGGAATGCTGTATGCATAATATATAGAGAAGATTCTAATGATTCTAAATGCTTGTGAGAAAGGTAAGTTTCCTTTAAGGTGTTTGGTATGACCCGATTTGAAGTGTAGGTAGTCGTGTGTATCACTGGGTTCGGTATATAAAGATGTCTATTGTTATCTATGCATATAAGGGTGGTTAAGAACGCAATGGATCCTGATATCTGAAATTAAGGTGTTATTGGAAGCTCTGTATATGAATAAAATTTTGTCGATTTATCCATCGGAGAATAGGCAGTCATTGCTGTTATCGGAATAGATACGTCAAATTTTCCGTTGAAGATGTTTGCGTACGAAGGTGAAGCGACTGAATTTATCATGATCATCACAAGCATTTTAGCGTCCGTCATTTGACATAGACCTTCCCTACGAAACGTCAGATTTTTCTATCATGGGCGTCGCAGAGCCTATGTTTTCTTAATTGTCTATTTCGTCATGCTACTTCGTATTTTGCCGGATCGTTTTTGCATGTGATGTCTGGGGATCCATGCTTTGAGTCGAGATGTCCAGTAGTTGTCTGACATTCATGCAACACGTCCAGCCCATCGCCATTTGAGTTTTCAAATGCTTCCTATGATATCTATGACCCCTGTCTGTCTTCTAGTATACTGTGCAGTCTTGTGATATCTCCATGTGATATTAAGCATGATTCATCCATGTGAATGTTGCATGGTTTGAGCGGCAATCTTTTGGTAAGGTTCCATATTTCAGCTCCATAGGTGACTCTCTTGAGATTGCAGCTGTTGTATACCTTTCTTTTTGGAATCAATGGAATGTTCTTGTCCTTGAAGATAGAGCTGGCTCTACGGAAGCTTGCCAACTTAAAATAATTCTAAGCATGATGTCTCCTTCTTTTGGGGATTTCACTGAGATTATTTGTCCAACGGGAAGTGTCCATTTAAGGTAAAGCTAATGAAAATGAATATGTGGAGCATAAAAGTAGTGATGGTTTCAAGCATAAGGATATTCCGCTCTTGATAGTCACCTATGGATCTGAACTATGTGACCTAACCAAAAACTTGGTTATAAAATGAGAACCATGCATCACCCAAAAGAGAAACTCATGCTCAAAATCACATATATAGATCATAAGACATTACAGTATATCAAAAGAAAGACAAGGGTCTGATATATCATAAATCCATGAGAAAACTCAAATACCAATGGGCTGGTCATGTTGCGAGAATGTCAGACAGCTGCTGGACACGACGACTCTATATATATCCCCAGTGATCAAATGCGAAACCAAGGCTGACAAAATATAAGATGACGAGGAAAACTTGGTAAATTCAGAAAGCCACAATAGAGAGGTCTGGCTAATTTTGGTGAAAGTCTTCGAAGGATGGTAAAGTCTGATGATGACAATTCAAACTTTCTTATAAGAATAGAATTCCTCAGGTTGGATTTTAGAGTATGGGTATTTCACGTCCTATGTAACTAAGGCAGCATTTTCTTGACTAGTTTCATTGTGCTTGATTTTAAAGATGTCTGCAATGCCTCTCATACAGGATTTAACTTGCAAAGCTTGGATTTAAATGTATAGTGGTCAACATACTTGGATATTTTTTTGTGTGTCGGTCAGTAAAATAAAATGACAAGTCTACTTTCGTTATTTACATTGTATATTTTGTCGAGTGAGTAGAATCTAGGAGTTTTCGTATTTTTAAGTTTGAGAGTTGCGATATTCTTTTTCTTTTTTTAAATTAACATTACTCAATAAGATTATAACAATTGTTTCAAGAGTAAAGCAAGTGGTGTAGGCTTTGCCTTTTTTGTTTTCTTCCAGAAAGCTTTAGATTTTGTAAAACCAATTTATTTACTATTTCCTCCTGCAAATGCCAGGTCTGCTTTTTTATTTAATTGTTAATAAGATCTTCATGAGGAATTTTTGTAAAACAGTACTAAAATCGTAAATTGAGATTGATTTAGCCCCTTTACAGGTATTTATGATACCATATTGAACAGGGATAGAATGGTTTAATTCTGAAAAGAGATTTAAATTACTAGAGAATTCAGTTTTGATATGGACTTTCCGTATTTGATTGTATATTGAATAAAAAAAAAATTAGAAACAGCTTTTCTAAGAGGTTCAGTACTACAAACTCTAGAGGCCACAATAAGACGAGCACCTATTGGATTTCTATGCATTTCTATCATACAATGCATGATTGGTAACTTTTCATCTATTTCAAGTCCTAACTTTTCACATTATACG
Organism: Thysanoteuthis rhombus; assembly: GCA_963457665.1. NCBI lineage: Eukaryota > Metazoa > Mollusca > Cephalopoda > Oegopsida > Thysanoteuthidae > Thysanoteuthis > Thysanoteuthis major. The sequence goes on along the minus strand of OY735239.1, from coordinate 3,187,738 downwards.
ATGTTATTAAATTTTGTATCATCTGGTTCACAAGTAGATATTTTATACGTGGATGATTGAGTTCCTATTAAATCTACTTCAAACAATATACTTTGGAAATTATATTGTGTTCATCTAGATGCTATATAATTGCAACTTTATTGATTTTGATTATAACACATTTTTTGAAGTTACAATAGATCTGTTAATACTTGGGAATTATGTAGCATCGGACTCGTTTTTTTTATTGTTTTTTTTTGTTGTTTTTTTCTGTTTTTTTTTGTTTTGTTTTGTTTGTTTTTTGAGGGGATTTTGTTTTGTTTTGTTTTTTTTGGGTGGGGATGAAAGCTTTTCATCCGTTGAGTTATTTCTTTTTCCAGTTTGCTAATCCGAGTATTCTCCGTCTATCGAATATCGATTCTACTATTCGATATTTGGCATGATAAAATAAAGATATGAGATGTTTTTTAAGTCTCATCTAATCATTTGCAATGATTTACACACTTCGGTTCTCTATAAATTGGTAATTTTGTGAGGTGTTTTCTTATTAAAAAGTTTTTTGTTTGTTTTTATAATCTCTAGTTTACCTGTCAATACGTGGACAAGATATTTATCACACGATTACTTAGCCTGGTACTCACATTTGGAATTTTAATTTCGCCATTCGAAATTTAATTTCGCTGATTTCGATTTTGTGAGATTTCCTTGTGATTAAAGATTTTAGGTGGATTTATATCAGTTTATATAAGATTTTTTTTATTAAAAAAATGATGCAAACGAATTTTTCTCTTTCTTGAGTGGTTTATATAATTTCGTGTCAATTATATCTAATACGTATTCGTACTATTGATTTGATATTATCATCTTATGTATTGATTCAGATTGTAACATTATTTTAGGAGGTATGTATTTCAATATATTCTTTTTTGTTCGATTCAGAAGTTTCCAAATGTAATTGAAAGATCCAGGAAGATCATTTATACACTTTTGGACTTTTGTAAAGATAAAAAAAACCTCCCACAAAATAACCAATTCCTATCCATATGAGAACAAGGACATATCCAGATCGGGGTTGGCGAGAAAAAGTACTCTTGCACATCCCCCTCTCTCCATAAGAGCTTTCATTCTTGACTTTAATATTTAGTCTGCAAGGATATGTAACATGCGTGACTTTGATGATATAAATTTTCTTCTGCTGCCTTATTTTAAGCATTGCTTCATCAATCTTACGTTAGCTATCGTATCCATTTCTTCGCAAATACTCAATAATCTGATTTGAAAATGTTAAATTAGTACATTCTTCTGTAAATGGTCAATTTCATGTAGACAACCCTTGATACTAGTCCTATGTATATTCATACGTTTATTTAAGGGAAGCATAGTTTCAGCAACGTATTGGGATTAGAGAAAAAAATTGTATCACATAGCACCCCAGAGCACCCCAGCAGAGTTGAT
>OY735239.1:3151304-3183804 GCA_963457665.1 Thysanoteuthis rhombus | reverse complement strand
TACCTACAGACTCCGGACCCAGAGTCTGGTATTCTACCCCTGCCTTACGCAGAACTGGGACCGAATCAAACAATATGTTTCTTACGCATGATTTACCAACATCCAGAGTTCTTGATTCAAGAAATAAAAGAGATTTACATATTTGCGTCCGCGACGCTCATGATAGAAATGTATAGCGAATCCTGGGGAAGGTCTGTGTTCGACGACGGACGATAAAAGACTGATGAGGATGATGATGAGCTACCTAAGAGTGTTCAACCTGCCTAAAGAAGGGATATATATATATATATATATATATATATATATATATATATATATATATATATATATATATATATATATATATATATATATAAAGTGAGAGAAATGCTACACTTGATAGTTGTGGTTTTAAGGTCTAACAATCTTAAAAGAGCCTTAACCGGTTTTGTACAAGTCTTCAGAAGGCTGAAGTGATTTCGTTTGTGGACATAACTTTCCACTGTCCAGTAGTGGGGGTCAAATTCAAGTCATTTGTACATGTATATACAATGTGAATTTATACAAATTGTCCCCCCCACTTTGTGCCCAGCTGTGTTGACGCTCATCAAAAAAATAATTTGTCTTCTATTCATTCATATGTCGAGCGTACAAAAAAAGTCACATCAATGGAGCTAGAGCGCTAAAAACATATACTCCTATTTATGTCAACAGACATACTTTTCAGTACCTCCCCAATTAGTTTTTTTTTTTTTCTTGTCGTTGGGGAAGGGTTCAATTTCACAATTTGTATTCATGCTGAGCTTGTCATTTAGTCTGTATCCGGCTGAGTTCATGATTTTTTTCCCTTTTAGTTCAAACTTTTTATCGATCACCACCCCAACAAAAGGCGATATTTATTCATTAACCACCACACTTCTCAATTTCGTAATTGATCATCCCCGACAAGATATGCTACCAAAAGATGGTTTCTATTGTGTGACCAACCAGACAAGTATTATCTAATTCGCTGATGTGCAGTCCATCTCCAGGTTTTTTCATGAGACCTGTAGACAACCTGATTTATTTTTTATTTGATGAAGAATTGTCACGCACTATTAATTCTTGACTACCATTTCTTTCAACTAAATTTTAGTTTGTCTGAGAAGTTGCGATTAAAAGCAATTAAAATTAAGATGAAAGAAATGCTAGTCAAAAATTAATAATGGTTGACCCGCAGACTTGTTTTCTTTCGGGCAACCACCCAGCTGATTAGAGCATAGGACATGAATTAGAAAGAAAATGAAAGAGACAAAGATAGTGATTGAGTTCCAAGCCGTTTTCTTGATAATAACGTACAGCTAATGAACATTTAATGGAATCACGTGCTTGCTTCTGTAGTAATTAATTTCATAAACACAGCATAATTGATGTAAAAGTACAAATGACCCCAATCAAAGCGTAAATGAACGAGTGCATGCGGACAGATCCATTGTGCCCGGAGAGGGGTGACTGTTCGTTAACTGTGAGGGAGGGGAAATTAAAACCAGAACAATGGATTTTGACGATACTCGATTGCTCGATATCAGTCAATCTATCCATCTATCTGTTAATTGGTTCATATCCATCCATAATTCCATTTCAATCTTTTGTTTTATATCCATCTCAATCTGAACATAAAAATCTGTTCATATCTATCTATTTATCTATCTATCCATCCATCTATCTATCTATCTATCTATCTATCTATCTATCTATCTATCTATTTATCTATCTATCTATCTATCTCAATCTGTTCCTATCTATGTATTTCAACCTTACCATATCTCAGTAAGTTTATATGTAGATCGATATGCCTGTATCTATCAAGTTAGCTACCCACTTACGTATGTGCTTATATGTATTTTTTCTTTCTTTTCATATCCATCTATCACAGTCTGGTCATGTCTATCATTTGACTTGTTGCTTTGTTTGTTTATTTTTGCTTATTTTTCTCTGACTACAACTTTCAATCTTTTCTGTCATAGCCACCTACATTTGAATTATGAGGTTTGAATAAAGGAGTAGCTTTCTAATAAGTTTGAATCCCATAACCCCAACCTAATCTAAAAAACTATATTCAATTTTCTCTACAAGAACGGTGCTTGTTCCAACATGCATGTTTGAACGAGGCCTACATTTCTGGTGTGTTAAGCAGCCTTCCATAAAAGACGTAAAATAAGTTTTTGTTTGTCGCTCGCAACTACAGCCTCAAAAATATTTCAGTTATTTCTCTTTGGTGCTGTCAATTCAAATCTTTTATATATGAATTTAGATTCAGACAATTTAGATACTTTACATCTATATTCAGATCTATAACCTTGTATAAAAGATGTATTATCGGTATTTCTTAAGATTAATTCTTATCAGATATCTCAAGAACTGCTGATCCCTATAACTTCAAACTTGTGCATGGTGAATATGTACTTCATACTATGGCCAGTTGAAAGATCATATTTCAAGTGAAACAGATTGTAGAATCTGTAATAAGCTATCGGAAAAAATCTTTACTAATATATATATATATATATATATATATATATATATATATGTATATATATATATATATATATATATATATGAATTATAATTTGCATTATATCATACAGAAACCTATCCGACATGATTTCACATCTTTACACGCTTAACATATCATTCAATTTTGACAACGTCAATCGGATGAACAATTAAAGGTAGCTGCTCCAGCATAGCGCTGCACTTACTATTGAGGTAAACAGCCCACCGATAAGGCAAAGGCTGAATGGTGATTGCAGGTTCGATTCCTGCTGCAGATCCATTTTTCTTAAATATTTTCATTCTATTTAAGTTGTTTAAATTGTACGAAACGTTAACAGACCAGAAATCGATAACAAAATTTATAATTCTTTTTGTTGAACAAAATGTTCTCTTTATATATATATATATATATATATATATATATATATATATATATATATATATGCCAAATAACTGCTTTCAACACAAATTCTCATACCGTCTTTTCTCGGTCTATTGTCTCTTTCAACACAATAGTTAGGTATCCAATGTATAGACACATTTGCTCCAACATTCTCAATTGCATTATATTTCATAGAAACTTATCAAAATGATCTCTCGTCGTTAAAAAATATATCACTCAATTTGTACACCGTAAATAGAATAAACAATAAAGAGAATGGGGCTGCTGCGGGAATCGAACCTACGATTGATTGGGTGGCCACTTCAACGTAGCGATGCTGTTACCATTGTGCTAAACAGGTATGTAACTGTCGCGTTGAGAAAGACCAATAAACTGAGAATAAACGAGGTGAGAATTTGGATTGAAAGCTGTTTTTTGGCCAATCATTACGGACAGCTCTTTTGCTAAGTTTTTAGATACAAGAACATTTAGCTTGAGTAGAGCTATTTAATCACATATCTATGTATATATATATATATATATATATATATATATATATATATATATATATATATATATATATATATATTGTTCATAATGTATCTTGGATTCATAAGAATACAGAAGGAAAGAAATAGAAAAAACACATTAATTAATTTCTTATACGTCTTTGTAATTCCAATATATAGTGAGAGTGAAAATTTATACATCGACCATAATAAAAAGTATACACGTAAAAACGAAAAAGCCCTGAAGAAAATTACATAAATTGCTTCGAAAGATACTTGGAAATAGATGACTGCAGTGACATAAAAAATCTTTTGAAAGAGTTTTTTTAAGATTTAGTGTTCAAAGCTGTAGAGCCTACTAGACTATATGTAAATTTTATGTGTTTGTGTGTGTGTGTGTGTGTGAAAAAGATACACCTGCTGATAAAAACAATTACTGTATGACATTTGTACCAAGGAAATGTATACTGAAAAAAATCCTGAAAGAAATAAAGGAAAAAATATTCAAATATTTAATCTGCAAAAACCAATCGAAAATTTAAATATACCACTATTAAAATTCTGTGTTAGAAAAGAGGTAATTTTCAATATATGAAAAAAAAATCATGAAGAAATGTTGTACAACAATTTTACTTTAATCAAGCGAATAATTAATTGTCTAATCATGCAATCATTATTCCAATTCGAGCTTCGAAACCCCAATTACAGCAACAATTATGTCTTAATTGGTCTGCCGTAGGTGGCAACCCACTTCTGCTTTCACTTTCTCTTTAAAGTCGTTGTCACGTGATACCAACTACTATTTGCTGGCGGATAATCTGGGTAGCATCTTTCATTATTTGAAACCATCAACAAAACTGTCAACATGGGTTTCTTCAGTTTTCAATTGACTCCGTCCATGGTCCGTCCGTCTGTCTGTCTGTCTGTCTGTCTATTTGGTTAACTGGCTGGTTCGTTATCTATCCAAGTGAATGTAAATAACGGTAATAGATAGCTGAACATTTAAATATTTACTCTTTAAATGGTAATGGGCTGGCCATGTCGCAAAAATGGTGGACAACCGATGAAAATCACGACTCACGACATGGATCTCCCGAGATCACATGCAAAACCGAGTCCGGCAAAATATTAGATGGAGAGACGAGCTAAACAAATTCAGAGAGTACTGGCTACGCGACACCCACGATAGAGAAGTGAAGCAAATCCTGGGGAAGGTCTATGTCCAACGATGGACGTTAAAAAACTGATGATGATGATGATGATGATGATGATGATGATGATGATGATGATGATGATGATGATGATGCATTAGAGACACATTTTCTTTTCTTCCTTAAACCCCCCTCCAATAGATGTATAGGTTTTAAATTGTAAATTTATGCTATATTAGTTCATTAGTTTGTGTCTGGTAGCGTTCAGGCTTTTTTTTTCAGATTCAGAGAGAAGTAACTCCTTCATTGATCACTCGTATTCCAAATCTTCTTTAAATTGATCACCCCAAACACGGCATGCCACTGAAAGATGTTAGTCTTGTGGCAGTGCCTATTTAGCGACTAATTAGACTTGTTTAAATAGCGATCAGTAATGCTGCATTTTGGGAGACGGAATCAAAATCCGTCCAAATGTAACAAATCAAATTTATTAGCCCAGAACATAATCATACCATTACAATAATTCGGTTTGTGCTATTTCAGCATATGAAAGGTTTTTATATGAATGTTCTACGTCAAGGTAACGGGAAAACTCTATACCTATCAAATCTACACATCGATCTCAGTCGTTAATCTATCTATTTAAAATACAACCTAAATATTCTGGGGATATGAATGTAATTTGTGCTTCAAATCAAGTAAGGGAATTTGCCTTCCACTGACGCATGAAATTTTCGGAAAAAAAGGGATCGCTTTATATAAAGGAAAGTTCATCACACACTCACACATACATATGTACACAAGCATACAAACAGAAAGACATATCATCAAACTTTTACACAGGAGCTGACTTCATTTTAAGATAATGACCCTCAACATAATTATCACCCTTGGGATTTGGCAATCAACCTACAGACCATTTTTTTTTCTTCAGTTTATTTGCAGAATTGCCTCAAATTATATCAGGGTTTATTTAGGATTCCTTTCAATTTATTTGAAAAAGAACTTGATAATTTTTATTCGGTCACCTTCCATGACTAAATGTAATATTCTATTCCAGTTGAAGGAAAACCATGTTCACGGAAGTTGAGATATCATCAAAGCTGATAATTTGAATCATTTAAGCTCCGATCTAAGTCAATCAGGACTGAAACTGCCTGACTTGCACTATATATATATATATATATATATATATATATATATATATATATATATATATATATGATTTTAACCATAGGAGTAAAAATAGATGAAAACTAACTTTATCAATACGTAGATGTTTTCATCGATGGTCTAGATATGTTTCGAGAAGAATTCCCATTTTCAATAGCGTGTGCAGTGTGTGTGTGTGTGTGTGTGTGTGTGTATGTGTACTATTTAATGGTTATAAGTTTACGGTTGAACAAGAGTCCACCATCAGTATGGTGTTAGTATATATATATATATATATATATATATATATATATATATATATATATATTATTATGTCATCCATAGACAGCTGCTTCGTTGTATTACAACTCTTCAGTGTGGCTATAGACTATCCATAATCCCATCCAGTAGCACGAGGTCCGATCAAACCGTAGCTTCAGACCTAGAGGCTGGTATCCTCCCTCTACTCCACTTAACTGGACGGTCACTTAGGTTGAATTTATACGATATATCTATTTATGCATATATTCCTCGTCCACCAGAGTGCTCCATCTTCGAAGTTGGAAGAGCATTCAGTGTAGAAATGTAGGTTTTGTTAAGGAAATACATCGGAGGATCTATTAGCTCTAATCCATAAACACGTGCTGACATAGCAAATTGAACCAATATTCAGGTTCATGTTTTAGCACTGATTGTATTCAAACCAGGCATATGTGGGCAAGGATTTCGGCAATTCCTGTCACTACCCATCCATTTAGCACAACTTAACCATCCATGTCTAAAAAAAAACTTTGGTCACTTATTTTTCTTCGATGTTGATTTATCCTTCTCTCCAAGGGCATTAATGTCAAGTGAACATAAATAACGTCAGTCAATACTTGAAATCAGATTGCCGATTCCGTGCAGATAGCCATTAAGCTATCCAGTGTCTCCTCCCGGATGAGAAACCTTAGTAGAAACCGTCAACCAAAAACTGTCGTCCGAACTGTCAACATAGATTTTTTTTCAGAGTTTGGGTAATCCTGACTAGTTCTCTATCTATGAATGTATCACATGGACAGGCGGCACGTTCGAGATAGAAGGCTGGAAATTTTGTAATGCCTAGAAGGAAAAAAATGTTTTATGCCTGCTCTAAATAGATTTTAGTGGTGGATTTAATTTAAAATGTGAGTTTACATTAAATTTGTGCCTTGTTAGTTGGTGTCCGATTGAGTTCATACTTGTTTTTTGAAAATGAAATTATTGATAACCGACCCGATTTAAATTGTCAACGACGAGAGAAAGGGAAGGATTTAGATTATAATTACTAACGTAAAAGTATTTTCGCAATGGATGGCGTGTCGGGCACTCATCATTCGCAGTCTCTCATAAATATTTAGATATATTTACTTTGGACCTCGGAAATTACTTTGAACTAATTGATGATGCTGATGCTGCTGATGTTGCTAATACTACTGCTGATACTGCTTGTGCTGCTGTTGATGGTAATACTGCTGATGATGATGCTGCTGATGATGATATCAAACGAAGAGCAATGACGTGTGCATTGTCCGTGAGATAAAGGACAATTCAAGACAGGGAAATGATTAGTGGCCATGAGGGGGAAGAAGACAATGACTCCGGGGGAAAGATATTCTTGGCTTCTTGGCACCACTCCCAGCGATTGATGTTATTCCAAGAATCTACACATATATCTAGAGTCTAAGTATATTTTATTTCAAGTCAATACAAAAATATACACAATTCTGTGTGTCTGTGTCACAGTCTGTATACACTTGTCAGTTCAAAATACGCGTATATATGTGTGTTTAATATATATATATATATATATATATATACATATATATATATATATATATATATATATATATATATATATGCATGCGTGTGTGTAAACATATTATGCATGAAGATGATTAAAGCTTAATCTCATGTTTGCGCACACATGCACATACACACACTCTCACACGCAAATATATATACATTCACACACACACAAAATATACATATGTGTATATATATACGTGTGTGTGGGGGGTGGTGGATGTAAACATATTATGCATGAATATGATTAAAGCTTAAACTCATGTTTGCACACACATACACACTCAAACACAAATAATATATATATACACATACATATACATATATATATATATATATATATATATATATATATATACACACACATGTATGTATATATGTGTGCGTGTGTGTCCGTGCATACACACACACACATATATATATATATATATATATATATATATATATATATATATATATATATATATATATATATACATATATTGATATATATATTGATATATATATATATATATATATGTATATATATATCATATTATATTAAAATATTTGCACATAGATACATAATAATGTACGCTTTGGCAGCTACCTTTCTCCATTGGTCATGGGGAATAACTTTGCCAAAGTGAACCATTCATTTCAAATAGAAACAGCAATAATCTAAATCACTAAATCTATTCGGAAAAAAACGAACCGTTCATTCCAATGAAAATTGGACTTGGAAATTCTTTGATTTTTTTCTTTTGAATGAAAACACTTGAAGAACTACTGTACAAATTATGTATAGTTTCTTCATTCTTTTAAAGCGGGGAAGAAACGATTTATTTGCAAACAAGGAAAATTTCTGAAAAAAGTTTAAATGCAAAAAAAATTATTCCAGTTCAATGAAACTTGATTGGGAGAATGTAAATTACAATAAGATATATGTATTGACATACCTGCATATATACATAAATGGGTATATATATATATATATATATATATATATATATATATATATATATATATATATATATATATATATATATATGTATGTATATATATATGTATATATATATATATATATATATATATATATATATATATATATATATGTGTGTGTGTGTGTGTGTGTGTGTGTGTGATATGTGTGTGTGTGTGATATGTGTGTGTGTGTGTTTGTGTGTTTGTACGTGTGTATGCGTATTTTTGTGTGTTTGTGTGTTTGTGTGTTTGTACGTGTGTGTATGCATATTTTTTCGTGTTTGTGTGTGTGTGTGTGTGTATGTGCGTATTTGTGTGTGTTTGTGTGGACACACACACACGGAGGCACGATCAATGTAATTGTTTCTAGCCAGGGCAATGGGATCGAATTCCAGCAAAGGCTATTCACATTTACATTTGCGAGAATGTCATGAAAGTATGACGTCATCCATAAATGCACCCTGACCCTAAACGAAGATATAATAGCAGAGACCAAAAAAGTTCACTAATCTCTTTCGTGGCGATCAGTATATTTGAAGAATAACTCCGAGTGTCAAAAAAACTCACCAAAGATGTTAAAGCTTAGCCACTACCTTCTCTGAAATTGAAGAGTCCTCAGTCCAACAGTGGACAAGAATTGGCTGTTAGCGTTTTGTTGGATGATGATGCAAAGATAGGTAGATATGTATGTATATAAACGTATATATTTACATAAGAAAACAACTTGTATAATGTTCAGCATGCTTATATAGGAAAAATTACATGTATACCTATATGCATAATTGAGTGCATACAAGGTTTGCTTCATGAATTTACATGTATGGATGGGGATCATGCTTTGTCTGCATTTTTGTTGAACTACTGAAAGGGCTTTTGAAGTTGGAGCTAACCTTTAATTGTTCCAAGATAGAACAATCAAATAATGTAAAGAAAACAACTGACGGTTGCTTGCTGAAGAGTGTTCTCATTTACCGGGTACATGTCCTTTCAAATATCATATATATATATATATATATATATATATATATATATATATATATATATATATATATATATATATATATATATATATATATATGTATGTATATATGTACGTTTTGTTTGTCGTTCATTATAAACTGTCACGTATAAAAATGGCTTTTTGTAGCATGCCGTCTTAATCATGATCAATTGAATATTTTGGAAAAGTTCTCTCGTATTTTGTTTGATTTTTAGCTCTCCATTTCCATAGGTGTACTCATGATGTATCCATAAGTAGCCAGCCAGACTAACTGCAAAACTGAGGAAACCCATGTTGGCAATTATGTTTGACGGTTTCAAATACATATATATATATATATATATATATATATATATATGCACTCACAAATCTATGACTGCACACACATACATATACACACACGTAAAACCAAGCAGATATACACAGATATGAATAAAAGGTGTAACTTAAATAGATGAATAGATTGGTCTATCTATTTGTCACGTTATTCAGAGTTTCTCTTGTGACACCAATATTTCATACACTTTCTCTAATTACTTATCACGCCAACAGGGGATAATCGCATTTTCTATCAATTTTTTTGTAATTCCATTCCATAAATTTCAAGATCTTTTGGGTACCACTAAAAAAAATAAATAGATAGATAAATAGATAATAATAGGGCCAGATAGATGGATTGATAGATAGATAGATTGATAGATAGATAGATTGATAGATAGATAGATAGATAGATAGATAGATAGATAGATAGATAGATAGATAGATAAATAGATAGATAGATATATAGATAGATATAGATATCAGCAGAAATAAATGGATAGATATTCTAACATAGATAGATAGATAGATAGATAGATAGATAGATAGATAGATAGATAGATAGATAGATAGATAGATAGATATAGATATCAACAGAAATAAATGGATAGATATACTAAGATAGATAGATAGATAGATAGATAGATAGATAGATAGATAGATAGATAGATGGATAGATAGGGCCAGGTACATAGATATATAATTACAGAGATAGACAAATAGATAGACATTAACTGAAATAGATAGATAAATATATTAACATCGATAGATAGATAGATAATAATAGGGCTTGGTAGAGAGAGATATGATTACAGAGATAGATAGATAGATTTTAGCAGAAATAAGTACATAAATATGTTAACATATATAGATAGATAGATGAATATTATGTGGTTTTGTTACAAAAGTGCAGCTTGTGAGAATTCATTTTCGTGAATATATGCCGATGGGCTAAACAGGTAGACACTGAAAAATGTTTTGATTAATTCAGAAGATCCATGTATGTATTTTTTCTTTAGATGTGAACTGCTTTTCTTTATATCTTACCGTTTTCCCAGAAATCACTTCTTGTTTGCTGTTAATCACAGGTTTTCGTGTGATTCTGCACTACACATAAGCAAACGCTGAAAAAAAGTTTGGATAATTTTCATCTATTTTTGGGCTTTGAATTAAAAAAAACAAACTATTTTCCTTCAAGTACCTTTTTTTTTTTACAAAACACTCTTTAAAAAACATTACAGTGTTTTCATATAATTTTACAGTATACGTATAGTTAATTTATATCAATTACAATGTTTAAATCAAAACATGAGTTGCTTTATTAGTAACCCTGTAGATGGCTGAAACATAACTTAGCGATGAGTTGTATAATGTTTAAAAGTTGGACACATTTGGTTCAGTTGAGATGGCCCCACCACAGATACAATATCTGGAGTGAAAGTATACCCCAGCGTGCCTAAGTTGATCAGTGTCCTTTTAGCTTGAATTATTCAGTGGAAGCAGTGACGTTTTATCGAAGGGACAGTTATCGCTACTCTTTCTCTAGAGATAAACTTTCGGTAGAGATAAACTCAAAATATTGCTGAACACTTCACGACCATTTCATGGCGTCTAGAAGTTGTGTAATCAATCGTGATCACTTTAGTTTTATTTGTTGAACAGTTTACTGAGACAAAGCAGAGAAATAAATAACAGATTTTATTTAAAAAGCATATTACGCGTATCTTTGAATAAGACTCGGAGACAAGGACAAAGATTGATCCCTAGTGTCTGCTCTGGTAGCGCTGGAGAACTGAGGCGATGGACAAAAGACAAAAAGGACCTTTTCGTTTTTAGTATTCTTGGGGATATAGAGAGGCCCTGAAAAATCATTGTACCTGTTTCAGTTCCTGCAAAATTCAAGGATGCATAAGAGAAGAAAGGATTTGTTCATCCTGATCTTCCATTAGCAATAATCCCTGTACCCCATGGATCTGATCAATTAATCCCTGCTCCAACTAAAAGTCTTGATTGCGTTGAAACCGATCTATGGGAAGAAAGTGCTGCAGATTGACGAAGGAGTTCCCCATGTTAGAGCAACGTACTAAAGCTTCTTCTTCGGGTAAAACTTCAGCAAGAGACCTCGATCCCTGAAAAGATGCTGCGCAGCTTTTTTTAGTTCTATTTAAAAGAAAATAAATTATTACGTTGAGGCTCTACACTCTTTTCTTTGGGTTGGGGGGTACCAAAATAGAGAAACAGAGTTTGCACCATATTTCAAGAAAGACGGACCTTGAGTTAATTGCACTGACATAAGCGACTGAGTACAGAAACTTGATATAGTATATAATACAGAAAAATTAAGACTATTAATTGATTCTTCTAAAAGAAGCCAGAAACGGATACTTCTTCATAATGTTATCAATAAGCATAAGAAACTGTTGTTTATCTTGTACATTTAAAAGAAACGTACCAGAATTTGGCAAAAGTTCTTGAGAAAATCAAGCACAATAAATATTCTATTATAAGTAGGAACATGGAGGATTGTGTATATTGTTTGGTCAGCAGTCAGGATGAACAAAATGCCTATATGGACTCTGTGAGAGGGATAGCAGAAACAAGGATTTCCACTTGATTCTGGAGGAATGGCTAAGTAGAGGATGGTGTCAAAAACACCATCAGACTAAGGTGGCTGGATCCAGAAGGATAGCTTCTACCACCACATCATATCAAACTTTGGTGAGTAAAATAATATTTGATGCCCTATCAAAAGATGGGAACTGTCCTATATATTTCTGTCAAACGTTTCCTTGTTTGTCTGAGGCTAAATTGGAAAGGAGTGTATTTACTGTACCTCATATTGGAAAACTTATTTCTGATACAGAATCTGATTTTACGAGAAATGCCCTGGAAAGAGATTCTTGGGTATCAGTAATAGGAGAAATTTCCAAGAGCGTGGTAAAAATGATGATTCGAATTATGAGAAATTTGTAGGTCACATTTGGGGATTTACGTTACAGGATGTGTCTCAATTCGACTTCAAGAAGGCATTCGACTGTAGATGTAGATGTAGATGAGATTCTCAAAAGAAAAGGAAATGAAGCAAAAATCAGCCTAGGATGGCAAGCTTCCGGCAGAGCAAGCTCAACTTAAAAAAAACGTAACAATCCAAATTGTCCTAAAAAGAAAAGTATACAACCAATGGTCACTTATGGAGCTAAAACATGGAATTTAACCAAGAGACAAACTCACAAACTGAGAAGCATGTAACATGCACATGAGAGAATCATGCTCAGCCTCACATCAGGAGATCAAAAGACAGCACAACATATGAGGAAGAAAATGAGGGTCAAAGACATCATAGAATCTATTAGAAAACCTAAATGGCCATGGGCAGGCAATGTTGCAAGAATGGCAGACAACCAATGGACATCACGACTCACAAAATGGATCACCAGAGATCACATGCGCAACTGAGGCCGACAGAATACAAGATGAGGTGATGAACTAGACAAATTCAGAAAATGCTAGCTCTGCAACGCCCATGATAGAGAATTGTGGTGAATCTTGAAGGTCTCTGTCCAATGACAGGCGTTAAAAGACTGATGATGATGATGATGATGATGATGATGATGATGATGATGATGTCTCAAAATTCACTTTTTGGATTTGGATTTAAAATTTCCCCTTAATATTCCGGAGCAAAGATTGAAGAACAAGTTGAACGATTTCACCTTGATATCAGGCACACACAGATATGGTACCAGGGACGTTGGAAAATCAGTATGGAAGTTTAGGAGACAAAATATCATGAAGGTACAAACACAAGAGAAGTTAAATGAAAGTAATTGTACACATAGACCTGTTTACTTTATATATATGCTATGTTACATATATATATATATATATATATATATATATATATATATATATATATATATATATATATATATATATATATATATATTCGTATGAAAGTAATTAAGAACGATGTTATATAGATCTATCTAAGTGTATAGTGTGCTTCGTTTTCATCAGGTTTCTTTTTGATTTTCTATTGAAATGTGTTGGAAACATTTTAAGTGTATTTTTATGTTTTCATAAGTGTAGAAAAATCAATTATCAGACATGAAACATATTTAAATGATCTCAACTTTGTACACCTGTGTTATAGGTGCAAATATTTGCTTTCATATATACACATATATATTCTGACTCGATTTTGATAAAAACAACAGATGTATCCAACAATCCTATACATGTATATATATATATATATATGTGTGTGTGTGTGTGTGTGTGTGTGTGTGTATGTGTATGTGTCCAACAATCATATATATATATATATATATATATATATATATATATATATATATATATATATAGTATATGTAGTACAGATAAGGCTAGCAGTATAACATAATATAATAATATATCAAAAATATAAAGCCACTTCTGAAATGTAATGGATTTATTTCATAGAGTGGTCGATACATACAACATTTTACTCATGAAGTTAAGTTGTTCTAGAGTAGAGCAGGTATTAAATTGTAGATTGTGGATTCGCTACACTAACTAGCTCATGTTTCTGCCCTCTTCTACCATATATGTATAAACATATATATATATGTGTGTGTGTGTGTGTGTATGCACGTGTGTGTGTGCGCGCGCGTGTGCGTGTGTATGTGTGCGTGTGAGAGAGAGATTGTGAGTTTTTAAATGAATGAGGAAAAGACAGTTTAACAAACTCAATTTTGCTTGCAAGGAAATAAATGTGATTTCGAATGTCACCCGGGATACAATCCTATACTATCTGATCATTGTTCTCTACGGTAAATGATTTGGTTAGAGCGAAATTCATTTCCTAAAACTCTCTCTTCCTTATTCACATTGTTGGATACTAATATCCATAACTAATTGCGTATAAACATATATTGAGGGAGAGAGAAAAGGGGGATCAGATACAGAGACAGAGAGACGGACAGAGAGACAGAGACACAGAATACATGAGATATATAAATCATCATCATCATCATCATCATCATCATCATCAGTCTTTTAACGTCCGTCGTTGGACATAGACCTTCCCCAGCATTTGCCACACTTCTCTATCATGGGCGTCGCGGAGCCAGTACTTCTTGAACTAGTCTAGCTCGTCTCGCCATCTAATATTCTGCTGGCCTCGGTTGCGCATGTGATCTCTGGGGATCCATGTCGTGAGTCGAGATGTCCATCGGTTGTCTGCCATTCTTGCAATATGGCCAGCCCACCGCCATTAGAGATTTTTAATAGATTCTATGATGTCTCTGACTCTTGTCTTTTCTTGGATGTACTGTGCTGTCTTGTGGTCCCTCCATGTGAGGCCAAACATTTTTCTTTCATGTGCACGTTGCATGATTCTCAATGATACATTAATAGTTACATTGATATGAGATTTGGATCTTAGATTGTTTTATATATATATATATATATATATATATATATATATATATATATATATATATATATATATGTATATATATATATATATATATATATACATATATTGAACAGTTATGGGCGTGAATATTATGCGTTCACTTGAATATACACGGATAAATACATATATATCTTAATATGTAAGCATGCTGAACGTCATGCATGTTGTTTGTTTTTTTATAAGTATATATGTTGATATACGTGCATATCTACCTAGCTTTGCATCATCATCCAATAGGACACTAACAGCCGATTATGGCCCGCTGCTGGAGTAAGGGCTTTTTTTATTTCAGAGAAGGTAGTGGCCAGGTCTCGACGTGTTTGGTGAGGCGTTTTGATACTCAGAATCGTCCTTCGACTATACAGATCGCCACCCAAGAGATTAGTGACCTTTTTGTACTCTGCTATAATACTCACGGTTTGGGGGTGGATAGAGATATGGATGATGTCATGCTTTCATGATATTCTTGCAATATGAAGGTGAACAGCTTTGGCCGGAGTTCGATCCCATATCCCAGGCTCTTAAGTGTTACGTTCATTTTAGTTTTGACACACTCAGAGACACATACATACACACACACACACACACACACGCACACACACACACACACATATATATATATATATATATATATATATATATATATATATATATATGCATATATACACAGGTTTGTACATATATATGTATTGATGTACATATATAGGCAGGTAAGTATATATATACAGACAGACAGAGACAGAAAGAGAAAGAGACAGAGACAGAGAGATACAGAGAGAGAGGGGTAGAGATAAATAGAGATATGAAATGATTCCGACTGACACATCAAAAGATATATATGTATTGATGTACGTATATTGGCAGGTAAGTATATATATATATATATATATATATATATATATATATATATATATATATATATGTATATACATATATATATATATATATATATATATATATATAGAGAGAGAGAGAGAGAGAGAGAGAGAGAGAGAGAGAGAGTGTGTGATAGAAGAGGAGGGGTAGAGATAAATAGAGATATGAAATGATTCCGACTGACACAACAAAAGATATATATGTATTGATGTACGTATATAGGTAGGTAAGTATATACATATATATATATATATATATAGAGAGAGAGAGAGAGAGACAGAGAGAGACAGGGAGAGTGAGAGAGAGAGAACGGAGAGATTGAGAGAGAGAGAGATAGAGAGAGAGAGAAAGAGAGAGAGAGCGATAGAAGAGGAGGGGTAGAGATAAATAGAGATATGAAATGATTCCGACTGACACAACAAAAGATATGTATGTATTGATGAACGTATATAGGTAGGTAAGTATATATATATATATATATATATATATATATATATATATATATATATATATATATATATATATAGAGAGAGAGAGAGAGAGAGAGAGAGAGATAGAGAGAGAGAAAGATTGATAGAAGAGGAGGGGTAGAGATAAATAGAGATATGAATTGATTCCGACTGACACAACAAAAGAAGTATCCAACAATCATATAACATCGACAAGAGCCCAACTCCGTCCTAATCTTTTGATGAAAGAAAAACAAGGGGGGGGGGTTGTCATATCGTCAAAGCAAATAAAACCTTCCAATCACTTATGGATGCTGGAAAATTGCCGGTTCATATCTGGACTGATCCGTTTGGAAAATGAACGATAATCCGATTCCTATACAAGTGAAGAGAAAAAAAAAGAAAAATCTGAATGGAAATGATATTTTTAACACGGGTCTGGTCAATCACTCAATAGAAACTGTCCGGTGACCAACCAAATGGTGTTGGGGATGATCAATTTAAAAATCAGACTAACCTAATAAAAAAAATCAGGGACTAATCTAGCATGAACTCATGGGACTGACGGATAAAGATATAGAAAATCAGAAAGCCAACCAGTGCCACAGAAATATATGAATATTGACAGTTTACGTGGCAGTATTGATTAACGGTTTCTAAAAAAGCCAATACAGCTGACCCCCAGGGATGATGCCCAAGTAAATATTAACGTTTGTTAGATTAAGGGATGACGATTATATTGTGGTGATTGCAAAGACAGGGCTATCATATTTTTTTTTTTTTGTGCTTCATACAGAATCTATTCTTATCATTCTTCTCCCTATATAAATATCAATAGAAATGATACAAAAATCAATGACGACGGAGATGCTTATATTCTAGATATTAATCCCTCAAGGGATGTAGGGGTCACATCTAAAGTGGGACAATCGGGGGATGCATTGTCTGAGAGAAAACAAAAAGCGATTGATACTAGATATTGCAATACATGTTGGACGTGTTAGCCACTGGCCCTCAAAAATAAATAAGCTTACAGAACCCAGACAGATAATTCCAGGATAACAGGAAGGTTATCTTATCTATTTTATGTAGTACCAGTTTTACCCTTGCTGCCGGAAAAATAAGTAATTTTACGATTGCATTTACGCAGAAACTTAGAATATACAGAGATATAGAGAACGCACAGAAAATATACAGAGATCAAGTTTGTCGGCACTAAGGTCAACTTCCTTGCTTCATTAAAACATAAGAAATAAACAAAATAGAATTAATTTCTTCATACAATTCTATTCCAAAACTTTGTTTCTAATTTCAACCCCTTAATAATAGTTTTTGTAAATAGGATTGACTAACTTTAGCTGAGCAAGTCAACCTTGGCTTTAGAATTTGGAGGGAATTCGTTGTCAGTTTTGTGTCAATGTTACATACGGTATTGAAGTCAAAATTTGACAGTAAGAGTTTGACAAAAGGAAGAAAAGAAAATTACCCAGCTCAATCTGCCACTAGCGTCAAAAGCAAGAAAAACAGAGGCCTACTCAATCTTATGGTTAATCCACCACTGAACTCGGAAGCAAGAGCAAAGGAAAATGTTTTGTCTCCAGATGGATTCGATCCCAAAGTTTACGGATGACCAGCAGAAAGCCATTGACGGAATCACAGAACCGGTCTTCCTTTTTTCACTCTCTTTCTTATTTATGTCTTATATTCAGACAATAAACTCAAGGTCCAGCCAATCGTGATAATGAAATCAACTCTGGAGGTTTGACAATGTGCTGATACAGAAAATATACGTAGATAGAATAACAACTTTGGCATGAGTCATATTATTTTTGAGTGTTGGAAATATTTGCTTTAGTCGAAATTACCTCACCACAGATACACTTTCTAAAGTGAAAGTATGTCTCAATGGGCCTAGTGTCCTTTTAACGTTCAATGGCGTACTTTGTTTTCATTACAGTGATATTTACTGGAAGAAATAATGTTTTATTGAAGGGATATTGATATTACTTGATACTCTTTCTCTAGAGATAAATTAAGATATTGCTGTGCACTTTGCAATGATATCATGGCGTCAAGATGATATTTAAACAATCCTGATCATTTCTTCTATATCTTTTGTTGTACTTTCACTGTGACAAAGCAGAGAAATACATGACTTTTTTTTTAAAAAAAGCGAATTACCCTTATTCTGGAATAAAACTTGGAGACAGTCAAATACTTTGCAAAGTGATTTCGTCCGAAATTAGTTCTTTAGTTTGTGCCCGGTAGCATTAGTGCTTTTTTTGTAGAGGAGATTTAGACTTTTTTTTCTATGATCACTGCTAAACAAAAAGTGAAAAAAGAAACTTACTCATTGACCACACCTTTTTTGTAAATTTTTTGATTGATCCTCCCAAACATGCAGAAAGACATCGGTCATGGAACAATTCCTATTGAGTGACAAAACAAGCCTGGATACTATCAACTACGTGTCAAAATAAAAAATATAAACTACAAAATTGAGATGAAAGAAAGAAAAAACATCATAAAAGGTCGTAAGTTGTTTGAATTCTGTTGTTAGTACTTTTCAACTAGTTTTTCTCAACTCATTGTCACTTCTGACACCATTTCAAATCGGTTTCCGGTTTCACGCAGGTGGCTTTAATGGTTGGAGTTTAATCAACCGAGATTAAGGTAGAAAAATCAGTAATAAAGTGGTGAAAACTTTTCAAAAACAGCAAAGAAAATACGTGATATGTCTCCGATGCAATTTAAAATGGCATTCTCTATTTTCGGGTTCCTTTATCCCATTAGCAATGTCTTTCCTATAGAGCTTTAAAAGCTAACCAGTAAATGTTATTCAAATTCAGTCTTAAAGTCGAATTTATTTCTGATTTCACACTATATTGTCTGTTGACGCCTAGTATTTATAATCACAATAGCCTTTTGTGTTTTTTTTTTATAGGTTGAGTATTGTCATTATTCATTTTCGAATGGACTTTGTTCACATTTACAACTATTTTTCAACACAATCAGCCCTGGATTAACATTCAAACAAAATAAGCGTGAGCTTATGACATCAAAAGAGAAGCAGTACCTATGATCTTGCTGTTTCCCGCGTCTAACGATTATAATTAGATTAAATTGTTTAACAAGAAAATTTAAATCTAAAGTTCAATGTTTTCTTTAACTAGGATATATAACTTATTTAAACATTCAAATAACTAAATCATCTATGCGAGTACAGCTGTAAGGAACGGTCCATCATGCTAGAATAAGTTTTGTTGGTAAGGATTTGGTTAAGAGATGGATAATACTTTTATAGGGAAATGTATTTTTTAACGTACTTTGATATGTTTTAAATGAATATAACCTTGATTTCTTCAGGAAATTCAATTTCAGAAAATCTTATCTGTTAATCAATGGGGAGGCCAAGCTGAGGAAACCATTTTTGGGCTGTGCTCAGGGCATCAAATCCGACCCTGACCGAGCTAAGTTCTTTCAGATACGGTAAGTAACAAAAATCTGAAATGATTATTCAGCTTCTGACAAGTTGGGAACAAAAACAGCAAGAAGAAAGATAAATGAAAAAAAAAAAGACACTTGCAAAAAAGTCTCAAGTTGTTTGAGTTCCTAGATAAAGTATTTTCATTACTTTTTATTATCGTTCATTTTCTTATTTTTGCTTTTTATAAGGCAATTCTAGATTGGATTCCGGTTTCACGTCGATGACTTTGATGGTTGGAGGTTAATTGACCAAGAATTTCGTGATGAAAAACGAGAACAAAATGAGGAAAAATATTCAAACAGGAATAAGAATGCTTCATCTCAGAATTCAAACAACTTGAAACGAAGATATTTTTTCTCATTTCCTACTCTTTCATAGTTCTCTTCAAATGAAAGTTATCACCGACGTCTAAAAATATTGGAAATTTACAGCCTGGATTAAAAGGAAGAGAAAGATTGAACATTGGACCACCGTAGCTACGAAAGTGGCGGAGTGTTTCAGCGCTCCTGACCATATCGTTTTAGGTAAAGACTTGAAAATTGGTACCAGTGCTCCACAAGACTATATCTAAGAATTGGTCCTTTATCTTTAGAAAGAAAGTGTTTTTCTTGCTTCAGGCCGTATTCTGACGGTTTTTTTTTCTCCACAGATGTTTTTTTTAAACGATATTTTAGATGTTTTCCAGTGGAAACGCCTGTGATATCATAAATAGAATTTATTTTGGCCATATTCATTTTTCAATAGAAATATTCCTAAATAATTACAAATTTGATGCTACGGTTGTTCAATTATTGACTGTGGAGGTGAGTTCTATACGCGTTCAAAATACCCCCCAAACAAGTGCGAAACAATCAACTACGATCCAAATGGTCTGACAGACGTAGAAAAAATCCAGGTCCCCTCCTGTGAGAAAAAAAAACCTTCAGTGATCATGCTAAAACTCCATTTAATAGCAGCTATTGCTCTCGGGTGTCATGGCACCCTTCCAGATGAATTAAGAAATGTCCCAATTGTAACTACTACGTCGGAAATTAGTTCTCTGCAGGACAGATTCCTTAAGAAGAACGCCCAGGATGAGTACAGAGGCAGTGTCCAATTCAATGATTCATCAAAGCATATAGAAGAGTCGCAGTGGGATGGTCCACAGAGGTTGACTCCTCTGGAAGTGACACTAAAGAATGACAGAATCGATGAATGTCTTCGGTTGAAAAATCGTATCAATGTCTTCACGGTATATTTGAGTGAAACATAGTGTGCTATTCTGTGGTCTCTCCAAGATAGTATATTGTGCTGACTCGATTAGAGATCGCTAGAGAGTACAGAGCTTTACAGAAAAAAAAACAGAGGACAAAGACGTTTTGAAAAATATCAGAAAATGAAACTGGTGATGGGCTGGTCATATTGCAGGAATGTCAGACATCCGTTAAACATAACAACTCATAATGAGGAGCCCCTAAGATTATATGCGAAACTATGGCTTACGAATGTTTGGGAGGGTGTATGTTCAACGACTGGTGCTCGAAGACTGATGAAGATGTCTCAGTGTGAATTTTTATTGGTATGTTTTCCCAATGTCTACAACTCGTTTCCCTGTCTCGCACTGATCGTATTAATTTCTTGTTGCTTGCAGCCATGCTAATCAGAGGTTTCAGGGAGGATTAGAGGAGGGTGAACCTTTGGCTTGCATTATTGATCACAAAGTAGAGATTGATATCCGTAATAGGAGGTTTAATTGATAGCTAAGGTAGGCTCTCCATATGATCCCAAACTGCTTACAACACCTAGAACGCTTAGACAGTGACCCATCTAGATACTGATTAGGCTCGACGTTGCTTAACTTCAGTGATTATACATCATAATTTCACTATAACTTACAGCATGTTTCAAATTACATTACTGCTTGCTCGGTGGACTGACTGAGATATTCACTACAATTCTTATATGTACTTGTTTATAGGTCAAGTTTTGAAAATATCCATAGGAAAAAAAGGGGCCGTCCTGCGAGAATGAATTGTCGCTCTACCTAAATAGGATATACGCCTGAGCAAAACCTACTGAAATCCTCGAATTCATAGTCGTCAGAACCTCCCTTTGGTTTCTCTTTGATGTAGTCCAAAGGAAAACAGTTTGTCATACATCTAGCATCAACTCGACAGCAGGAACTGGTGGAAAGACGTCAAATTGGGTTTGAAACCGCCTCAAGGGGAATCCACAGACTACTATAAGTGGGTCCCACTGGATAGTTCAGAATCAGTGTCCTTTTACTTGACTGGTTGCCTTTCTAAATTTAGAGAGCTCAATTTACCCTACTATCCTATGAATAGCCCGAGAAGACCTTTCAAAAATTGAGGACATTCAATCGTTCCAGCCATCAAATTTACTTATACACAGATTAGTTTAGGAAAAAAACCTCTAACGCCTTCTAGAACAAAGCTTATGAACTTGAAATCGTGTTGCATCTAATTTAGTTCAAGCGATCTACAGAAAAATCATCAAATAGCTCAGTATGACTTTATTTTGTCTCAGCTTCTCAAAAAAAGCATCTTCGTATTTAGATATGCAGCAGGGTATCTTTAATGTTGCGTCGGCTGAATATATAATTTGGGTACTGACCAGCTTGCAGTATTTAATCTTCAAAACCGATATCGGCCTTTACACGAAGCATGCCATATATGGCAGATTTCGGGACCACGAATCACGAATAAACACGTTAATTTAGTCTGACACAGGGCAAACACACGCAGACACACACACACACGAACATATATATATATATATATATATATATATATATATATATATATATATATATATGCGCGCGTGTGTGTGTGTGTGTGTGTGTGTATAGTAGGTTGTCACTTACAATAGAATTCACTACAGAATCAATTTATTTCAAAAATACTTTACTAACCATCAAACCCTGGCACTGACCAATAACAGATACTGTGGAAAAATCAATAACTTACTTTTTAAATAGTTTTCCCTTTTTATTGAGTTTCATAGCAAAGGTTTCTTTTTTACTTCTAAGGCCATTAAACAAGCACGCGCACACACATACACACATACGTATGTATATATGTTATAGGGAAAAAGATATATAATCCGACGGAATAATTATAAATGCATTATTTCATTAGAAACTATTTTTGAACCAACATCCTGTTTTTACGCGGTCAGTATGCCATATGAATAAACAGAAACTGTCTGTTTGCTCTGTGTAGGTCAGATAAGATAATGCATTTATAATTAAGTACATATATAAGCGATGAAATCATGTTGGATAGACCAGTCCTTGTTACCGAAGCGGCATCGATCCCAACTCTTACCCAGATGGGATACCGTCAGAGATTATTAAGTGCCATATGGAGCAATGAGAATCTTCTGCGACCGTGTCAACTCATTAACAAAACATCTTGCCAAGCTGGGACTTGGCTATTCACTTTGTCTTTCTCATGTGCACGCTGCGTCGTGGAAAGCACATGACAGTGTGCTCTCCCAGGAGCTTCCATACTCGTATCAATAATGTACAAGGTATGTCTACAAAGAAACCGACTTTTTTAAACAGTACATGAATCAGCCGTTTCAGAATGCTTTTTTTTTTTTAGACACATCTAATTTTGCAAAAAGAGAAGGGTTTCCAAAAAAAGTGTTTCATCGTCTGAAATGAAATATAGCACAAACTTGTTGCTTTTCAAGATGCTCCATTTTTTAACCCAGCGCATTAAATGCACATTCACTCTGACGCGTGCAGGAACCAATGAACATATTTTGTCGCAGCTTTTTCTTATAAGATATAAAAATGAATAAAAATGTTTTGAATCGATTTTTATAGCCATGCTATCGATAGTATTGAGCTTTTTTTGTTTAAATTACTGCTTAATATATATTATATATATATATATATATATATATATATATATATATATATATAAGCGTATAATGCATATATGTGTGTGTGTGTATATATGTATATATTGTTTACTCTATTTACGTTGTTTAGGCCAAATTATACATTCGTCGTGTAACAACGGGAGATCATTTCAAGTAAAGTTTCAATATGATATAACGCACTTTATGATCAATCCGTCGGATAATATATTCATTTCTTGGTAACATTTTTGTTTTTAAAATCCCCTTAAACAGGTACGTGGTACAACGTAAACAAGTGATGATCCCATCAAGAAAATTTCACTCTTTGCATCATAATATATAATTATGTGTAAAACATAAAACTCTCTGAAAAAAATGTATGAATTACATCAACAGATATTGGGAATTAACTTAGTTTTAGGAAAACTCTTTAGTGTTACAAGCGTTAAAGCTTCCTAGACAATATATGTGTGAGTTTAGGTTTGTGTGTGTAGATGGGTATTTTTGTACTTCCCCACGCTCTCCCCGTTTGTCATCTCATCTATTTTCCCATCGAAAATTTCTTCATCGATTCCACTTTGTCATCATGACGTCATTTACTGATCGTTGTCGCTATCACTTACATAATCTTGCCAAAATAACATTATTTGTCTTTGCTCTTTTATTTTTATCCGTGACGTCTTGAGCCAAAGTTGTGCTATCTTAGCCAAGAATTTCTACCATTGTCTCTATTATCATAATACTTTATTTCCTTTTGTTACGCTTTTCGTTATTCGTACCTACGTTTTATCAGAAACTGTCAACGAAAAGTCTCAACGTTGTCAATATTGGTCTCTTCAGTTTTCAAGTGATTCTGGCTATTGAGCTGGCTGGTTATGTAAGAGTTATGCGTACAGGGTATACCAATGGAGTGATTAGGCTGGAAAATTCAACTTCAACTCTTCATAATACTTAGAAAAAACGTTTTTGGCTTTTTTCCTAGATATTCTTCTCCAAAGTATTTTTTGGGTGGGGGAAGGTTCAATTTAAAAATTCAACCATGAAAATTTATGCTAAATTGGTCCATTAGTTTGTCCTGGATCATTCACACTTTTTTTTTATACGGATTTTTTGGTGATCATTGCCCAACATAGAGCGGGAAAAATGACTTGCTTATCACTCACCAATTCTCCCCATGTTTTTCATCAATTGATCACCCCCAACACGACATGCTGCTTAAAGACATTGGTCAAGTGACGGTTTCTATCAAGTGACTAACCAGACCTGTTTTGATATCATTTGCTTGATTTTTGTTCTGGTTTCCGTTATTCATAATCATTTTCTCCATTTTTTTTCCGAAATCGTTTGGTCGCCTTTGATTGGGAACGTCGAATTTGGCAGGATATCCGCAACTTTATTTACAATATTCATAGATTGTCTTTGCTCAGTCTCCGATTCTATCATCCAATGCAATTGTGTCAATAATGACTTCTTATTCATTCCTCGCATTTTTGTTTTGTTTTGTTTTTGTTTATTTGTTTTTTGTCGTTTCTCTAGTTGTCTTCTATTTCTGTTTCGTTTTCTTTCTTTTCTGATTTGCCGTTGTGCAGTGAAAAACAAAGGCTTATTTCACATTGTGCAGTTAAATAAATAATGCTTTTACGATCGCTGCCGCGACGCCTAATATCTCCTCATTGAATCTACATATCAAATCAATGCTCATTAGCTCGTTTGCCATATGGGGAATTGGCTTAGCAGTGACAAGTACCCGAAGTGGTGTCACTCACTTAACCCTGCGTTATGCTGCAGAAAAAAAAAGAATTATCTCCATTTTTGTCATTTGTATCTTATCTTTGAAGCTTATTATCTATCAAAAATCCATCCCTATCTATTTACCTATCTTTATGTACTTATGTATGTTCTTTGTTTCTATTATGTTCAGTACTAACTTTCCCTCTCCTTTAGTTCATATCTGTCTTTGTTAGTCTGTTCTGGTTTATCTGCTGTGTATCATTTTTGCACGACAGACTAGTTTAATATTGAAACTGTTCTTGCCAATAGACCGACGGGAGAGAGGGTTTTAATCAAGACCAGGATATAGGCGATAATTCAACAAAAAGTTACTTAGAAGTGGCTAACGCACTCAATTGTGCTTCTTTTATCTAACAAATTTAATAATAAGATCTGAGGGAATACTTTTTTTATTTTACGAAGAAAATAAAAGGATATTGATATAGTTCGTATTTTTAAGTACAATAATATTGTTTCCTTTGCGGTCTGGTACTGGTCCCCGACACCTGACCCCTTAAGATTATCAATAATATTATGTTGAAATCAATTCAGTCATCTTTTATATCTATCATAGTTCGCTTTATGGAACCATCGTAGCCATCAGAGCTGGAGGAAGGTTCAATCTTGTCTGTTTCTGTGTTCATGTGTGTAGGTGTTTAAGTGTCTGAGTGCTGATGTGTTCTAGCGCTCCCAATCATACTATTTTGTTGACAAACCTGAAAATTGACATCAGTATTCTACCAGACCCCCTTTTCTCATATCTTTTGGGGGATTTATTCTGGAAGGTTCAATAATAATAATAATATCTAGATTCTGGAGAATCTGAATGTTTCTAGATTTTTTCCAATGAATGACGCCAGTGATGTCACAAATAGTATTTATCATGATCATATTTATTCTCTTCATTGAACTTTTTTTATGTGACTTCAGATTGTGATGCTACGGTCGTTCAATTATTGACCGTTTTTTCTTCACTTTCAATTCCTTTGCTTTTTGTGACTTGTTTTCTTTATCATTCTATTAGAGACTGTCAACCAAAACTGTCAACTAAACCGTCGGCAAAGGTATCTTCATTTTTTAAGTTGGTCTGGTTGACTAGCTCTGGATGCCTATGCTCTGCGTAAAGGGCGATCAATGGAGCTAGGAGGCTGAAAATTTAAGCATTTACTCCTGATTATAACTAGAAAAAATGGATTGTTTGACTCTCTTTTCGTCTTGAGAATTCACCCAATGAAACAGGTTTAAGATGATGGTTCCATTTGCAATGTAAGCTTATGCTGAATGTATTCCTTAGTTTGAGCATTCCCACTTGCTTTTTGAAAGAATCACCCGACAAAAGGTGAGAGAAGTAACTTATTCATTGACTGCTCTTTTACTTAATTTCCTAATTGATCACCCTCAACACGACATACTGACAAAAGACGCTGGTTGCCTGACGGTTTCTACTGAGCCATTAACGAACCTATTTATTTCAGTATTCGCTCTTCTTCCAATATGTCTTTCTTCCTTCTCTAATATTTCTCTCTATATCCCACTTTTTCTTACAGCTACTTGTTCGTACTTTTTTTTCAAATGTTCCTCTTTTGTATTTCTCTCTCCCAATCTTTCATAGGATTCTTTGAATTTCCGGTCGCTTAAGAGGCATCTTCCTCCTTGACCCCTTGTCGCAAGCAGCGTTTAGCATCGAACATGCATTCACTATACGTGGTTCGACCCTTTTTAGCACAATGCCTGCCTTCTCAGAACCAGCTCAATTTAGAATAACTTATTTTTGATATCAGCTTTCAAATACACTGACGCATGGCCGCTGGAGGGAATTTTAGAAGGCAGTGCCAAGCCGTATACCCCTTCCCCCGAAACACAACCACCGCTCCAGATACGCACACTGCACAGGCACCTTCGTTCTTTAGTAATCTTATTTTATCTGTATTAACCCGTTTAGAATGCCATACTATGTTCACTCGCTGTTAAACGATTTTTATCTATGAATCGACAAGGCTTCAATACACTGTTCACTGCAGAAAACTCTCAGAACTACTTTTGCCTTCCGGGTTCCTATGTTCGCTTGCTATTGAACGTGAATTCTATCTATTATTTCTCAGAATCAAGGTTTCAATGCACAGCTCTATCCAGAAAACTCTCGAAACTGCTTCCGCCCTTGGGGCTCCTATGTTCACTTGCTGTCGAACGATAGAATCTATCTCTTATATCAAAGAATCGACGAAGTTTCCATACACAGCCCTATCCACAAAACTCTCGGGACAACTTTCGCCCTTGGGGCTCCTTCATTCGCTTGGTTTTGAACGATAGAGTCTATCTGTTATATCTCTAAATCGACAAAGTTCCAAAACACAGCTCTATACAGAAAACTCTCGGAACTCCTTTTGCCCTCGGGGCTCCTATGTTTGCTCGCTGTTGAACGATAGAGGTTATCTATTATATCTTTAAATCGACAAGGTTTCAAAACACATCTCTATCAACGAAACTTTCAGAACTGCTTTCGTCCTCAGGGCTCAGGTGTGATCCATCGACTGCACTCCCTCTCAGTGGTCCTGAAGAAAATAAACCTTACACATGGAAAGAAAATATAGGATCTTGTCACAACAATGCTCTCCCTTGAAAACTGAGATCCTCCGATGCTAAGTATTTGATAAAAACATTTCATCCAAAATGTCCCAGGACTATTCCGTTTATATGACCGGTGGGAAGATATGGGCAATTTGAAAAGGATGAAGCATGTACTGAAAACTGAGAAAACCAAAAAGCATTCAAAGCGCCTATGTCTCGATCAATGCCATTGTCACTAAAAACTAGACACAAATAATTCCATATGTAGCTACGATCCAGAAAAGGTAACCAAGAAAATTGCTCGAATCTGCGCCCACGTTAGATCAGCATTTCCTCAGTCCACATTCAAACCAAATGTCATTGAAATTCCTTCAGAACTTTTGGAGATATTATGTCAACTACCATGAATGATTACATAAATGTATGAAGAAACATCCCTTACTCAAGAAATATCTCGGATCTGCTCCAAAATCTGACAAATTCTTTCTTGATATTTTTATAGAAACTGTTTAAGCTCATTCGACCACCTTCATTGATATTTATTGAGGACGTACAGATATTGTGTAGATATACAGCCACGATACAGAGAAAGGGTTAAGGATCAACCCAAAAATTTAGTCTGTCACTTGTAGCCGATTGACTGGGTGTCCTTAACATTCCATCAAAATTCATCGAGAACTTTTAGAGATATAGTATGGACAAACACATGGAGAGACAGACAGATACAAGTGAAGACATATACCTATAACAATCTCGGCAGATATCAAATTTCCTTAATCAAGCCCTGAATTTGGGGGGACATATCTACCACATTTCCACGAAATATCAATAGAACCCTTGGCAAACCTTTGCTGATACAGTGCAAAGAAAAAGTAATGTACGATAGAAATTCTAAAAATATACCTATCGATCAAAAAAGTCCAGGATCCACGCGAATTCAAACATTCCCCTTTTGGTCCATCCTTCTGGATAAGTTCATGGAAATTCATTGAAAACTTACAGAAATCTGTTTTTGATATTTACATCCGATGCACGAAGAGTAAATGTGGAAAATAAATCCTGGATCCGACCCAAAATTCCCACAATTCTTCTCTAGACCATGACACTCCTTTCCTCAAAATGTTTGTTAAATTTAGTGAGAGCTTTTGGAGATATCGTGAAGACAGTAAGACAGACACAGACAGACAGACACATGTGGATACAAGTACATGTAAGCCGAGGCAAAGGACATAAACCCAAGGTAAATGTGTAGAAAAGAAAGAAAGTGAAAGATTCAAAATCTGCAACGTTGTACACTTCGTTTGTTTTTTTTATAGCAGTTGGCATCGTGTTTCTATAATAAATGTATTTGTTAAATTGATCGCAAAAGGAATAATACAAAGCTGTTATGAGATTTGAGGAGGAAAAAAAAAGAATCTCTGTAAATTCTCCGGCTTTCTCGGACCTTGTTTCATTTTTGTTTGTATCAAGAGTCAAGAGTTATGGATAAAAACTCCACGCTTGCTATGTGAGATGTTAAAAAAAAAGTATGTTTGAGTTTCTCTAAGTACTAAAGGTTTACTTACGTCACTTATGAATGCCACGAACCTATTCAAATTAGGTCTGAGCGAAAAGGTTTTTGGCATCTATTGCTCTGTCGACTTTTGTCGCAGTTAACAGAGATCGAAAGGAAGGCTTGATGGAATTAATCAAAAGAAAATTGTTGGATTAACAAATTCGACGCCAAGTATACTTTTAACGCTGTAACTTATCCGTCGGATAATGACAATAGAACAAGCTAAGTTGGTCACTCAATAGAAAACATCACATGATTAGTGTCATTTAGTAGCCTTCCATGTTTGGGGTGATAAACTAAAACATTGGGAAAAGGGTTGATCAATGAATGAGTTTTTTCTTCTGTTTTGATTTGGAACTCTAAAAATGCCAGATTTTCATTGAAGAAGCTTGAATGCTGCTGGGCAAAAATCTGGGGACCAATTAATTACTAACTTAAATTGTAAATTGAATCCTCCACACTACCAATGTGGTGGTTAGAAAATCCCGTTTTTTTTTTCTCGACGTAATATGGAGCAGATGTATCAATCTTCAGGCGGATCCACCTGAAAACTGCAGAAACCTTTGCTGACATTTATTGCTACTGTTTTGGTTAACGCTTTGTAACGAAAATACCCAGCAAATTACTTCCAGCTTTTTTTTTTTTTTCTCTGGTCCATAGTTTCTCATATACTTGATCTAAACAACTGTCTCAGACATTACATTTCGAATTTCACCCATAGCACTACGTTAAGTCACGCTTCACCTTTACAGGCACAAGGAAAATATCTATTATTCAAACATGTTATTTTTACTGACTGGTCTTAAGTGATCGTCTGAAATTCAGTAAATCGGAGTCGAGAAATGATAAAGTGACAAAAACTAGATGAGAAATGCTCACTGACATGATATTATCTCCTGAGCCAGATGTTCTAGCAGGGTCGACTTCCTGTTACGGTCCTCATCAAAGGGAGATTTTGTCACGTGGCACTCGCGGGAACGCTGCGCATTCTCTTTGATAGCTTCATTTAGCCTCAAAGCCGATTATTGGCAATTTGGATGATATTTTTCTCTTTTCCTCATCCTTTGAAGGTCTTTTTTTTATTTCCTCCCAAAGAGACGCTTTCGAAATAACATTATTTTAATCTTTTCCAGGTATTTATATTCCTCTTTGTCACTCCAACATCCATTTCCTCTACACACACACACTGCATATATATATATATATATATATATATATATATATATATATATATATATATATATATATATATATATATATATATATGAAGAGAGGAAGGGATATTGATCCTGATATATACATGTATTCATACGCAGGTATACGCTTGCGTATATATATATATATATATATATATATATATATATATATATATATATATATATATATATATATATACATATATATGTGTGTGTGTGTGTGTGTGTGTGTGTGTGCTTGCGTATGAGTGAGATCACGAATGTCTTTATGTGATATGCTGATATACATGAAGTGAAATCTAATTGTATATACTACTAATGGCAACAATATGGGATCACCTCATCAGACGATGTTCATCCAACTCTTTTACTCAGTAGCAAATAAACAAACCCCAGATATGACATTAAAAAATTGTCATATAGTATTTTGAAATCATATATAGATAAATGCAATTACATTCAAATAAATGAATAAATATATATATCTATCCATCTATCTATCTATCTATCTATATATATATATATATATATATATATAGTTTCTCAAAGCCATGGTGTATCTGTTTATCAATTTTCCGAGTACTTTTGACCATCACTGGTATTTTTCATTGTTTGTTTTTGGTTTAGAGTTCTTAATTTTAACTGTATACAGTCACTCTGTCGCGTGATTCTAAGTTATATTTAATTTGTTAATGGAAGTTATATTTAAAAGTTGACTACGTATATATATATATATATATATATATATATATATATATATATATATAGTTTACCAAACTTCACGGCATTAAACAGAAAACATTTTTAAAAATTTCAAAAGATTATTTGTGTCACTCCACTCACACACTCCAAATTTACCATGTATATATATATATATATTTATATATATATATATATATATATATATAAATATATATATATATATATACATATATATATATGTATATATATATATATTTAAAAGGTGACTATATATATGTATATCCTTATCATTACGGTAAAACGTACAAATTTTTTCTTGTTGGAATCATCAGTTGTTCACCACGTAAACGTATATATTTTGCTAATTGGAGTGATATCTAAAAGTTGACTATATATATATATATATATATATATATATATATATATATATATATATATATATATACATATATATATATATACATATATCTATATATATATATATATATATATATATATATATATATATATATATATATATATATACACGCATTCACTTCTGTCCTATTGTTTTAGATGCCAATGCCTATTTTATATGAAATACTGTTTATTTTTGGTATAGCTTTTATTTGAAATTTCTTGTGATATTTTGAGTTTTTGTAAATTGTAAGAGTTTTCAAGGATTTTTGTTTTTCCAATAAGTATATAAGTACATCGTGGATATTGCTGGAGAGGCAATTATGTTTTTGTTTCAAATGATGATAAATGGATCTAATG
>OY735239.1:3068804-3146304 GCA_963457665.1 Thysanoteuthis rhombus | reverse complement strand
AGAGACGAGAATAAAATTGTAGAAAATGACAAAAGAAATGAATAAGTTACATTTCTCGTCTTTTGTTGGGTCGTGATCACTAAAAAGAAAATGGACACAAAAGGTGACCAACTTAGCAGAAACAAATATTGTACAAAAAATCACCCATTAAGAACAAATTTTGGAAGGAAATTTTCAAGAAGCAGAAGAAAATTATATCTGAAATTCATTGAGAGGAGCGCAAGTGTGAAAATTTTCAAATTTTTGCTACTAACCGTATAGACTGGGAAAAGTCCAGTAAATAGATTGATGGATAGATAGATGTTTGTGAATGCCTGAGCAGATGAGAAACCTGAACCCAGCAGCATTATTTATACCTGTCTGAGTTGCTGTGATTAATGGAACAACGGAAAAAAGCGATTATTATGAGGAAAAAAGGGGGAAGGAAAAAAATAGAAAATGTGAAAACAGAAATAAGTAAAAAAATCTATAAAGAAAAGAGAAACAAACAAACAAACAAACAAACAATCAACAGGTCTGGTTGGTCCCTCAATAGAAGCCACCACGTGAACATACAGCACGCTTTGTTGGGCGTGATCAACTGAAAAATGTGGAAAGGGGAGTATCAATGAGTAATTCAATTCTCTTGTCTTTTGTTGGGCAGTGATCACTAAAATGTCTGAATCCAAAAAGAAAAAGAAAACAAGTGTGAATGCTGCCGGACAGAAACTAACTTACCAATTTAGGATAAACTTGCATTATAAATTTGACCTTTTACCTAAAACCTGTTTAGAAAGGGGACGAAAACAATAAAAGGAAGTTTGATAAGGAGTAGACATTTGGATTTTCAGTCCTTTAGCCGGATTGATGTATCCTGTAATATTGACATATTGTCAGCCAGCCAACCATTCATCTAGAGTAACAGACGAAACCTATGTTGACAGTTTTGGTTAACAGTTTCTCATAGGAGAAAGAAAAATAAACACAGAGAAAATGAAGAATAAAAATGGTGTTTAGCGAAGGGATTAGGTTTAAAAGAAGTGAGAAAGCAAGTAATGAGAATGAAAACAACAGAACAAAAACCAAATATTCCGGTTTGGAGTAGATTCTAATCTGAAGCAGGATACTAAATTGGAATCAGAAGTAGAGGTCGGAATAAGGGGAAAACCATTCCAGAAGCAATGACAGAGGTGAAAACGGTTAAATGGTAATCAGTTACAGCGCATAGTATGACAGCTACTGATGAAGCTCATCTCAGAATTACTGGCACAATCAAAGACCAATCAGAAAATGAAGGGGCAATAAAGTACTGGGAAGGATTCGACTCTATTACGGAGGAGGAATAGAATAAACGAAAAAAAAAAATGAATGAATGAGGGAGAAGACAAGGAGAGAGTAAGAAAAGATTCCAGAAACGAGGGAAGAAAGACAAGGAAAAAGTCAGAACAAAGGAGAAGAAAGAGAGAGAGACAGAAAGAAAAGGAGAAAGAAAGAGACGAAAAAAAAAGAAACGAAGGAGCAGTTAGATTTGAATAGTTTACTGTACAAAATTGAGGTTCAGAAAAAAATGTGGGTGATGTGCTGTTGAATAGAAATATGGGAGTGTCCCCGAATCGTTAACATTGACAGCATACGATATGACATTTTATTCAATCACTTAATCCTTGATTGCAGCCAGGCAAGTCAAAGAGTCCATGGGGACGCAGGGGGAAAAGGTGACTCTAGCTTGAGTTTCTGGGTACGGTGTAGAGATCGGTATCCTCGAAGGATGATTAACAGTGTTGCCATGGGAGGCTATGTACTTATCAACTGCTTACACCTGATTGAAAATCGTGTATATTATCCTCAACCGGTTACAGTACCTGGTATAACCAGTTGCAAACCCATCAAGGTACTGACCAAGCTTGATGCTGCTTAACTTCGCTGATCCAGTACTGGAACTGGTGTATCTAACGTTATTGGTCAGTAACAAGTATAATGCAAAAATCGATAGAATTGGCGACTGGGGGCGAAAAGAGGAAATAGAATATAAGATGAGAACGGAAAACAAAAAAGATGGTGGTTGGATACGTTAAAATTGATAGAGGATAACTTTAATAGAATGCCGAGGATAGGACAGAAATAGAACGAAACAATAGGCTCCACTGAACAATAGGAATTGGAGAGTAAGTAAGAAGGATAGTAAGTAGGAAGGAGAGTAAGTAGGAAGGAGAGTAAGGCAAGGAGTGAAGGGAAAAAAAGAGAAAAAGATGGTTGCTGAGGAAGAGTAATTTTAAGAAGAAACATGAAAGGGGCACTAAATAAGTTGAAAATGGGAGAAATAGAGAATAACAGGATCACAATACATTTTCTTATTTATACACACACACACACACACCACACATTCACACACGTATAAATGTATATATTGAGGGAACAGGTGAGTTTTATTCGACATGATGGTTAATTTAATAGACAATATGGAAACATGGAAGTTCGGAGGGTGATATTTATCGATTCCCGTTACATGTTTCGAGAGACTGTTTTTTCGTTGCCAAAATTCCAACGGGAAATATGAAAGAATGTTGCAGATAACAAGGTTCGGAGAGGGGGGATATTAGATGTGTTCGTGTCGTAGTTCAAATAATTGCAGTAGTAAAAATGAGGATGGTTTTGTGTGTTAATATGTAGTTAGTTTCTCTAAGTATATGCATATATATATATGTGTGTGTGTGTGTGTGTGTGTGTGTGCAATCAGGAATGAAGCAAACCCAGGATAAAAGTATATGGAGACTTATTTGTCAAATATTTGATTCACGAATTAATTATTCAGTTTATTTCTCGGGGAAGGTTCCAATCTTCTGTAGCAAGTGTTTAGCTTTTAGTGGTTAAAAGGTTAGGTATCCATAGGAAACAAATTTAGCATGACATGCTTAGCTTTGAAATCAAAAATAAAGATTCATTGGAGGCCCAAGTGTGAGTCCAGGCTGTTTCGTGTACGTGAAGGAATGTGTGGTAGTTTGGTTGGATCGTCTGTTTGAAGCAGTAGCAGCGGTTATGGGTATTTTATCAGTTGTACTGGTCAAAGGAAAGTAGTTATTTCTTAACAATCGCTCGTCATGGATATTTTGAATCTAGGTAATGGTCTACTTTATGCCATTGGGGTACTTAGTAAGGTGATATATAGTTATCACATATATATGTGTATATGTTATATTGCCATTAAATGCATACGTGTGTACATAACCCTACTAGATTGATACCAATGGTAGAGTAGAACTGTAGGTGTATTATTGATATGTCTGAGTATACGGTGGGGGGTTGCTGAAGTATAGGAAATTATTTGATAGTATTCCGATCGTGGACTATGGGGTTAAAGCTATCTCTAGTAATAATCAAGTTGGTGAGATATGAGTTAAAGGGGACCCTTGTTATGTATTATTGATATTATGGTTATTCATGTATATGCAGGTGTTTAGGAAGGTTATGGAGTCAGTGGAATTTCCATTGTCAAATTTAATAGAGTCCTGTGTGCATTTTTCTAAAAAAATTCAATAGTCTGTCTACAAAAATATACATATATATATATATATATATATATATATATATATATATATATGTGTGTATGTGTGTATATATATATATATATATATATATATATATATATATATGTATATATACATATATATAAAGAGAATATCGTCTATATATCCAATCATAAGAGAGGCAGTCTTGGTCAATCTCAAGGTAGATGTACATCTCTTCTAATTTGCCGATGAAGATGTTGGCAAAAGAAGGGGCTGCAACTGTGCCCATGGCATTGGCTTTTATCTGGAGGAAGTATCTATTGTTAACCTGGAAACATATGAAGGTGCAAATATCTTGCATAAGGATGGTTATCGTATCCATTTTTGGTTCCTCAGTGATTCTATTATTAAGGGCTTCCTTGAGGGCTAGAATGCTTCCCTCGTATTTGATTTTAGAATATAGCGATATTAAGTGGAAATACAATTGTTTTGATATACTTGACTGTGTAAAAGAGGTCAGCAGTGATTTGTATGCAGGTTCTTACTTGCATAGCTGAGGGTTAATGGCTTACATATTTCGATAGTTAATGGAAGAAATGACTGATCCACCTTGATATTTAATTAATGGATTTTTTGGAAGTAGGGAGAATCTTGCTGATTTTGTTGGAGTAGGTTGAAGTAAATTTTATGTTTTTTTTATTTAGAGGATCGTTGTACATCGCTGTTAGGGATTCATAATCGTATATATATATATATATATATATATATATATGTGTGTGTGTGTGTGTGTATACATATATATATATTCATATACGATTATCAATATGCAAAGATGCATGATGATCCTCTAGATAGAAACAACAAAAAATTCACTTGAACCCACTTCCATGAAATCAGCAAGATTCTTCCTGCTCCCAAAAAATCCATAAATCAAATATGGAGGATATCTCTGAATTTTTGCAATGGAGTATTATCATTATTTCTATTTATATTCGGACCATCGTCATCTTGGTTGTTTTTCATACAACGTTTCGTATTCGGTCATCCACCGGTAGCTGTTTTGTTGTATTACAACTCTTCAGTGTGGCTATAGACTACCTATTATCCCATCCAGTTCCACGAGGCAGGATTGAAACCTTCGCTTCAAACCCAGACACCGATATCCTACCCCTGCGCTAGGGAACTAGACGGTTAGTAAGGCTGAATTCAAGCGATATGATTATTATAGTTTAAATTTCCCGTCCACCAGAGTGCTCTATTCCAATGGAAGAGCATTGCATAAGCTTACAATAAACGAGTTACCCCACTTAAAGAGTGCTCAACCCTGAATAGAATAGTCATTGGATCCTCACTACAAATGTGCTTTGCGCCTCTCAGCTATCATCAAGTGATGTATAATAATTCTAACCATCGATACAACATGTTATATATACCTGTACTTGTACGTTAGATCTTTTCAGCCGCCATGGATTTGATTTTTAAGAAAATATATAGCGCGTTTTACATTCTAAATTTGGAATGTTTTGTGGCAATTAGTAGATTATTTTGAAAGTACTAGTGGTATGTAACATTATCAATAGCCAAACTTATCGCTCGAAGGTTTTATATTTACATGTATTTATGATGTAGGAATATAAAACATTGTATTCATGTTAGTGATGAATTACTTTAATTGAAGCGTTGTGTAGTTTATTTCAGTCGTTAAAGTTGTACATGCATGAATACAGTTATGAAATTGCTGTTAGCATCAAACACTAGTGTAATTGGAATTTTTTTTCTATTTCATTCAAATGCTTTATTACTTCCATTTATTGTATATATATTGAGCGCCACGAATAAATATTATCAATAACATACATAAAGTTTGATTTGTGTTTCTTGTAATCTTTGCAAATTATTAAAATTATA
Source organism: Thysanoteuthis rhombus (assembly GCA_963457665.1). NCBI lineage: Eukaryota > Metazoa > Mollusca > Cephalopoda > Oegopsida > Thysanoteuthidae > Thysanoteuthis > Thysanoteuthis major. Next base: position 3,140,911 of record OY735239.1, on the reverse strand, counting down.
TATATATATATATATATATATATATATATATATATATATATATATATATATATGCATGTATGTATGTATGTATGTATATTTAGCTGCTCGTAAGAAACTAATGGCCGTGAAAAAATTGTAAATGTAACTTATAATCTCGTATTATTATAACTATATATATACATATATATATATATATATGAATACATATATATATATGAATATACATATATATATGAATATATATATATATATATATATACATATATACATATTTATATATATATATATTTATAAATATAGATATATACGCACACACGCACACACACACACACACATATATATATATATATATATATATATATATATATATATATATGAGTATGCAGATACCATATTCGATCGATCAAGTTTTCTATACTTACAAGTTCCACCTTCTGGCTTTTCAAATCAAATAACATTGAAAATTTCGTTTTTCGTATAAGCAATGCCACATAATATCACGCTGAGAAGGCACATACGCTAAGTGTTTTGAATTACGAAGAAACTTCCAAATGAAAACTAAAAATATAGGAAGGAGTATTAACAGAGATTATAGGGAAGTTTCAGGTTTTGCTTTCGTGCTATCAAATGGTCAGTTATCGCATTTGTGATTGTGGTTATTTTTTAATGGTGTTTAGTGTATTTCAAGTTGATTAAAATCGTGTTTGCCCAATGACAGGTATATAAGAATGCTAAGTGAACTTTTTGAATGTATCTGATATCTTTTTTCAATTATATATATATATATATATATATATATATATATATATATATATATATATATATATAGGGTTGAGCACTCTTTAAGTGCGGTAACTCATCCATTGTAAGCTGATGCAATGCTCTTCCATAGGAATAGACCACTCTGATGGATGAGGAGTTTATGCGTAAATGAATATATCGCTTAGATTCAGCCTTACTGACCACCCAATTTCATAGTCCAGGGGTAGGATATCAGCCTCCAGGTCCGATGTGAGAGTTTCAATTTTGCCTTGCAGTACTGGATGGGATAAAAGCTACAGCTGTCTGTGGATGACACAATAATACATACATATATATATATATATATGTATATATATATTAGTGTGTGTGTGTATATATGTAGAGAGGGAGAAAGAAATATGGTACAGATCAGGCTAGCAGTATAACATATGTTAATAATATAAAACCACTTCTGAAATGTAATGGATTTATTTCATAGAGTGCTCGATTCATACAACTTTTTAGTGTTGAAGTTGAGTTGTTTCAGAATGGAGCTGGATATAAATAGTAGAATGTGGATTCGATACACAAACTTACTCATGCTTTTGCCCTCTCCAGGTTTCATCAGGCGAATGATTATCTGTTCACACCCCTTGACAAAATAAACAACCCCATACCACACACTACCACACTCACAACATTCTCACCGAATTCCCCAAAACTAGAACCAAAAAAAACATAGGTAATTATTCGCACAGAGAGGACAGAAACATGAGCTAGTTTATGTAGAGAATCCACATTCTGCTATATATATATATATATATATATATATATATATATATATATATATATATATATATATATTTGGAACGACCCCCATTATGTCATGTGTGTGTTTTTGATTGATATACTTTATGTATAAGAATGTTGGTACGTATGTTCATATGTAAACGTGATCATTAACAAAGCTAACTCAATGAAACACTCTTCTGCAATAATTATGAGAAATGATCAATGCACTGAAATAAGATATAATGAAGGCAAATAACCCGAAATAAAGTTCACCTTTTTCAGTAAACTCGACTAGAAAATCATCAGTAATTTTAAAAAAAAAAGAGCTGGAAAAGACTAATGAAAAATCAGGAATGGAAGGAAGGAGAAACAAGGAAATAAATAGGTCTAGTTAGTAACTCAATAGAGACTGTCATGTAATCAATGTATTAAGGAAGCATGGTTTTTTGGGGTGATAATTAAAAATGGGGAAGGGGGTTTACTTTTCTCACTTTTGGAGGATATTGGTCAATAAGAGAGTATTCATTCTAATAAAATATGAGGACACAAACTATCGGATCAATTTAAGATAAAAATGCCCTGCAAGTTGAACCCCTCACGGAAAAAATACAAGGAGGAGGGTTTTCTCTCTAAACATGGGCTAGGGTTATTCAGTAAGGATTAAATGTTTGAATTTTCAGCCTTTCAGCTACATGCTCAACCTCATACGGAGAGACCACAAAACAGCATGATAATTCTGGAAGAAGACAGGATTCTAAAAAATCATAATATCCATTAAAAAAACTCAAATAGCAATGGGTTAGCCTTGTCACAAGAATGGCAGTCAACCAATGGACATCACGATATGGATCCCCAGAAATCACTAGCGCAATGGAGTCGGGTAGAGTACTTGATTGAGAAACAAGCTAGACATATTCAAAAAGTCCTGGCTCCGTGACGCCTACGATATAGAAATGTGGCGAATCCTTGGGAAAGTTTATGTCAAACAACAGACGTAAAGAGACTGATGATGATGGTGATGATGATGATGATGATGACGATGACGACGATGATGATGATGATGATATACATTTCCAGTTGGCCAGCCAACTAGACCGTCTTAAAAATTGAAAGAAATCTATGTTGATTGTTTTAGTGACGGTTTTGGTCAATGTTTTTTTCATATGAATGAGAAATTCAAAGGAATGAAAAAAGGGAAAAACGAAAACATCATTTCTAAGAATGAAAAAGGCACTTGTGTATCTGTATAATAAATTCCCTAATTGATATCTAAAACAATTATGTATGAAAACCTGTTGGTAATCACTTTGTCTTGAGTTCAAATCACAGCAGAGGAATGTAGATTTTATATATCAGTTTGTCCCTGCCATTTTAGTGAGGATTGTTCTTGTTGTTATCGATATTGTAGGAACACAAAGTTAATTCAGAACTTTGTTCTGGATTTTTACTAAAAACAGAAAGAAATAAACGAAAGATATGGAAATTTGAAGAAAATCAATCTGGATGTGAATGCTCAAAGGAAACAATATACTATCTTAAAAGAATGGTAAGAAGAGGGAAACGGATATATCCGTACCTCACATGAATGAATCACCGTAGCCTGTACGTGTACCAGAAATAATCATCTGGAAAATGATTTAAGATTATCCAAGGAAATAGATTTTTTATCTCAAATTTTCTAAACAATAGATTTTCTGTGTAAAGCTACCAAAAAAATTTTGTCTGTAATTATCTGAAAAACATCTTTTTTACCTAAAATTATCTGATAATATAGATATTCAATCTGAAATTATCTGAAAAAAAACTTCTACCTGAAATCATCAGAAAAATAGATCTCTTATCTAAAGTTATCTAAAAGATGAATCTTTTATCTAAAATCATCTGAAAATAAACTTTTAACTAGTATTATCTCGACATTATAGATCTTTTATCTAAAATCACCCATGATAATGATTTTTTATCCAAAAATATCTGAAATAAGAAGATCTTTCATCTAAAATTATCTGAAAAAAAAAAACAGCACAACAACCAGGCATTGGTGATCCAAAATGATCTTACTGGCCTTAAAAAGTATTTTTTTGAAAAAAAATCATTCGTTCATTGAATTTCGGGGCTGTAGCCTGAAAATATAGCAAAGGGCCCCCCAGAAAATTACACACAGACGAACAAAGAGAGAACAGACAGGTTGGTAGGGTGGGCCATCTTTGGGGCTATGGTAGTTCAATATCATATGAAGAGAGTTCACAATTCTTTTTTTAATAAAAAGTATTTGGAGCTATAAACTATTTAGCACAACCTGTTATCACTTTTGGTCTGATGAATTGGAATCTTGAAGCTGTGCGGAGAATAGATAGATGGACCACAAAGCTTCTGACCATGTATTGCATGAATCACCCAAAGGAAGATGTACAACGCTGGTATCTGTCTAAGGCTGAAGAGGGTAGAGGACAGATGTAACTAAAGCTCACATTTAAGACCACAACCGTACGATATCTAAAGTTGACAAATGACCAGATTTTTAAAATTGTTCCCAAGCACGAATAGAAAAAAATCTATACTCAGTAACTGAAAAAAGCCAAACATTCTAGCAAGATATATACCTGAACGATCAGGGCGAAATAGGAAGCGAAATCCTTAAAAAAAACTGTGCAAAATAATCAAAGAAAAAGAAGAAAAAAAACATACGTCCTAACCAACCTTAACGAAAAACCTTCATTTGGTTGATACCTATTGCGTGCCCCAAACCCTTACATTGACAGAGTTCTAACCCATCGGAGGTTGCAGGGCTTTTTGCTGAATCCAGAAACTGTTTATCCTAGCTGCTCAAGACCAACGCCTGCTAATACTATCTTATCAGGTACATATTTTGAAGAATTGGCTACATAAACATTGTTGCTTTTAAATACACTGAGGAGACAATTGATGATTCGATATCTGGCTGCCCTACCTGGATCCTAAATGAATTTTTAAATAGAAATGATAAAATAGGGTAATGTCTTAAATCGAAGGTATGCCAACACTATAACCTGATCCACGCAGAAAAATGATATGAGGAAAAACCATCACCAGTGATTGAAGGTGAATGAATTACTCTGCTATATGACTTCATCATACACATCAACCACAATATCCAAGCTGATAGACCAAATATAATAAAAACATACTTCAAAGATCATGAACGTAATTTTTAGACATGACTGACCCGTGTGATAAAACCTATCGACAAAAAATTAAAAGAACCTCCAAAATATGAAGAATGTGTCACTTAATCACAACCACGATCCCAGTAGGTGTGCTAGGTGTGATTAGGGAAAACACTGATGTGCACAATAAAAAATACCAGGAAATCCATCTTCGTACAACATCTCGTGCTCCATCCAATAGTTTCCGGCCGAAACCTTATATCCAACCTACGTGATTGATGTTTCTAGAATTTTGTATTTTTTCCCCAATTAGATATGCTTGTCTGTGCCAAATGTGTGAAAGGCTTACAAATAATTCGGAAGTAAAAGAAGGAAGGAAAGTGGGAGACAGGGGGAGAAAATAGAGAGAAAATGCTCAATAACTTCAAAAGACGAATCTTCTCAGGTCCCAGGTGGTAGACTTGGTGGTAAATGATTATATAAAACAACAAATCAAAGAAACAAGCACTGGTAATTATCATTGCAGGTGAAAGATCCGGACTTGGCTACGTGAAAACACCTGCAGAGAGAAACAGAATCCCTCGTCATGGTAGTGCAAAACGAATGCATCAGGACAAACTATTTCAAAGAGAATATCAATGGAACCCAGAACATAACAAAAAATGCTGTTTGTATGAGGGAAAGGGCGAGACCTTGTACCACATAATCAGCAGATGTTGAAAACTAGCCCAGAAGGAGAACAAGAACAGACTCAGTAGAGAAGCTTCAGTCATACGCTATGAGCTATAGACGATTAGTTTCCAGAAATGTAGACAAATATAGATGAATGTAGTACGAGCTCAAACCAGAAACTGTCCTCGAAATTAGACGCTATCACTAACTCTGGGACTGTGATACCAAAATCGAACACCCCTTTCGCACGAGAAGACAAAATCTAGTATATGTGCGCACAGATGAGAAAAACCGCCAAATCATAGACGTGGTTATGCTTACGGACAACGCAGTGATTACAGGAGTTAATGACCAGCAAAGGAAGTACCAAGACTTGGTCAAGCAGCTGAGAAATATTTTGAACGTGGAGGTCGGGGTAAAGCCAATAATAATAAGTGCACTGGGGAATTTTGCTAAGGTCAATGAAGTCAAGATGATAAGGGAGATTGATACTATAAACAGCACTATTTAGGTCAGCAATAATACTGAGAGATGCACGCCATCACAGTTAATAACTGAACGACCATAGCGTAAAAAATTTGATGTCTTGTTGAAAAAATTCATCGAAGAATAGAAATGATCACACTAAATTTCAGCTATGACATCAGTGGTGTTTCCAACTCGAGGAAAAAACGTACGAACATCTAGATTCTCAAGAATCTAGATGTTATGAATAAAACCGTCAAAATAAGTCCTGGTAGTGGTCAAAACAGCTTTTTCTTCATTAAATATATCCATGTGGACACATAGCACAGTGGTTACAACATCAGACAAATTACTGTTAAGTAATCTGATGGTTCTAGGTTCGATCCTAGTGTGAGACAGTATAACAATACTACTAACGCCAATATACATAAATATATATATATAAATAAAGGGTTCGGTTCGTTACTTCCCAAATCTACCAGATGATACCTGACGAAGGCTGTAGAGTGCAACGGCCGAAACGTTGTATGATAAAACAACCAAGATGAGGATGGTCCGAATATCAATAGAAATAATAATAATATCTCAAAAATTCCGAGATTATATATATATGTGTGTGTATGTGTATATATATGTATAATCTTTAGAAAGGGTCTGGCAGAATATTGTTGGCAATTTTCTAGACTGTAAGACCGGAAGCGTTGGAACCAACAAACACGAATAGGAAAAAGGATAGAACCCTTTGCCACCTTCAGTAGCTACGGTTGTTCAATTCGGACAAGAAAATAAGAATAAAGACATATATATATATATATATATATATATATATATATATAATAACGGTATTTCATGGAAAAATTCTGATAACTCGAGAATATAAAAGAAGTGCTTAACCCATGAAACTGCCTAAGAGAAAAAAAGTAGCGTAAATGGAATATATGAAGTGAGCGAAATGAGGTGATTGAGGTTGGAGAATAGAACTTGAAAGTACTTAGTCCTCTGAGGTTAATATTGTGATTTAAAAATCTATTCCAGAAATAGGGAAATTAGGTGAAAGACGATGAAGACTAGTAACATTCTATAGCAAATGAAAAAAAAGATATATCTAAGAGTTAATGAGAATGCTACAAGCCTAGCCCTAATGTAGAATACGAACACACAGAAATAAAAGCTATAGAAAAATACTAGAATAAGATAAAATTATTGGGGAAAAAACGCATTAACAGTGCGTAAAAGAAAAGGACAATTTGGGAATAGGTACATTTCTAAATCTAACAGCGTTGCCCTGATGTGTAATACGGAGAGTCAGAATGTATAAAACCAATAGCAAAAAAAAATAAATTCTAGAATAAGATTAAATTATTGTGGGGAAAAGAATGTATTAACAGTAGGTGAAAGAAAAAATGTAAACGGGGAATTAGAGAGTAAAAAAGAATTACAATATAATAAAGTAGACGAATAGTCTGATAAAATAATTGATTACTGAGCTGTAGAAAATGATAAATTATCTGGTTGAGGACGGGGAGTACAAATGTCTTAGAGGAGTGAAGAGTACAGAAGGAAGTAAGACATGAATAGGGTAGCTCGAAAAAAAGTTGAAAAATTGGAGCCTTGATAGAGAAAAGTGGATTCTGGTCTTTTTAATCATTGAATAGAAACCAACGCCAGACCAATGTATTTTGGCAGCACGATTTTGATTGAAGGTCTTAATTGGAAAAAAAGGGGTGTTCAATGAATAAATTACTTCTCTCACCTTTTGTTGGGAAGTGATGACTGAAAATTTGGAATTTCAATAAAGAAGTGTGATTGCAGTCGGTCACAAACTAAGGGACCGATTAAGCACGAATTTACACCTTGAATTGAACTCGTTTCCGAAGAATAGATTGACTTAAAAACTGAAGAGAAAAAAACTATATTGACAGTTTTGCCTGACGATCTATAATTCAAGGTTCGCTGGAAGAAATCTTGAAATAAATACTTTTTATTACTAATTTTGATTAGGTTCTAGTTTTTCTTTATAAAAACATTGAATAGGACCGTTATTCTGAGGCAACGAATAAACAACACAATCGGGGATAAAGACCAAGTTCACAGTGAAAATCGAAGACACGCCCTATAGCCATTCAGCCACGAGGACTTCGCTTCATCTAAGAATAAATTTAGAAAAAAATTAAAATATCTTAAAATACATTTTGCTGTTTAATGAGAGAGTGAATTGCTCAACATGATAAAAAGAGCGAGAAGAATATGAATATTAGTGAGAAGGAGGGTGATGAAGAAGTGTCGAGTCACGAAAGAGTGTGGGGAAGAAGAAAAGGAAGTGATGGAGGAATGAGTGAGGGAGAGGGAAAAGGAGTGAGTGAAAGGGAGAAGGAGTGTAGTGGAAAAAGGTGAGGGTGAAGAGGGGAAGGAGAATGAAAGAGAAGAAAAAAGTGGGGAGAAGAGAGAAAAAGACCAAGGAGGCGGGGAAAGATAGTGAAGAGGAGGGGGGAGTGGGTGAAAGGGGAAATGAGTGAAAGAGAGAGAAAAAGTGTGGATAGGAGAGAAAGAGCGAGGTGGCGAGAAAGAAAGTGGTGAGTTGGGAGAGGGGTGAGGAGGTGAGAAAAAGTGTGAGGGAAGGGAAACAAGGATGAAAAGAAAGGGGAAAGAGTTGGAGAAGAGAAGGCGGGCGAGGAAGAGGGAAATAGAAAGAGGAGGAGGGGAATAGAGTGAGAAGAAGATAAAACGAGCGGGGGGATTGAGATAATGGAAAAAAGGGCAGAAAAGAGAGAATGAGGGTAAACAGGTAATGGAAAGAGAGAGAGAGAGAGAGAGAGGAATGAACACAAGATAAAGAAAGAAAGGGGAATAGGTCCTTTGAGACCGATAATGTTATAAACAGGTTTATTGATCGAATTCAGGAATCTTTTTAAAAAGAGAAATTACAAGATTAGGAGATCAAAAAGGTCAATAAGTAAAACAGAAATGGGTAAGTTATACCAAAAGATATTGTCATCAGATTCTCTCTACACATCGCACACACTCACAGACGTGCATACATCCATATCACACGCACACACACATACATACGTAGGTATGTTATATAGGTTCTTTGAGTTTGGTAATATGATAAAAACATTCATTGATTGAATTCAGAAGAAAATATGTTTAAAATAGGAAATCAGGACATATGTGAAGGGAAAAAAGTTGAAGATAAAAGTTATATAGATAAAGGTTAGCTGAATGCAACGATATACTATCTAATTCCCTGCCTGAATACAGGTATGCACACACGCATATATATATATATATATATATATATATATATATATATATATATATATATATATATATATATATATATATGTATATATATATATATATATGTATATGTATATATATATATATAAATATATATATGTATATATATATATATATATATGTATATGTATATATATATATATATATATAAATATATATATGTATATATATATATATATATATATAGATAGATAGATACATATACACATATATATATATATACATATATATATATATACATATATATATATATATGTATATATATATATATATATATATATATATATATATATATATATATGGTTTAGAAAGCTCTACTGCTTCGAACATTTACCACTAAAATTATTTGTGTCACTTCAGTCACACACACACAGACATATATATATGATTGTAAATTGCGTTTTATGACAGAAACTTATTCGAAATGATCTTCTGTCATTCCACATGGATATGTATACATACAAAAAGAAGCAAAGATCAACCATGAAGTTTGTTGATATAAAACTATCTTAAAAGAGTTTGATGTCGTGTAGTCGTTTTTTCCTCAGTTTCTGTTAATGTTATTTATGTAATTTTATCCGGTGATTTTTATGCTTTTTTCAAAATTTGGAATTATGTTATGATGAATGATTTTCTTTTTGTCAGGAGCATCAGTTATTTACGATGTAACAGTTTCGGGGATTTAAAAACAAAACAGTTACATCGACAGAACTCCCCTAAATCCATGATTTTAATATAAAGCTAATATGGTTTGATATATATATATATATATATATATATATATATATATATATATATATATATAGAGAGAGAGAGAGAGAGAGAGAGAGAGCACTCTGGTGGATGAGGAGTTTCAGCGTGAAAATGAATATATCGCTTAAATTCAGCCTATTGACCACCCAGTTCCGTAGTCCAGAGGTATGACATCGGCCCCCGGGTCCGATGTGAGGGTTCCAATTCTGCCTCATGGATTCTAGATGGGATAATGTCTATAGCCACACTGAAGAGATGTAATACATGTACATGACACAATAATATATATATATATATATATATATATATATATATATATATATATATATATATATATATATATTCCCTGTTTGGGGCTCTTCAGGTGAGTTATTAGGTATGTCTTAGATTCCTGTTTGGGCAATTCGGTGAAATATTTGTGTTACGAAGGTGGAATTGGTATTTTTTTTTTTCTTGTATGTGTTTTCTTGGCGGTGGACACGAATTATAAGTCAGAAGATATAGTATGTGTGCGGGAGTTATCTGTTAGTGGATGCTGAAGTTGTGCTCTACAGGAATGTCTCTTTTTCTACTCTGCTAAGAGATTTTATGACCATAGACGGTTGTATGACCTTCAGTCACTTCGTAGTAGACAATGTTGATTTGGTGATTCTTTGAGATACTTTTGTGGATAAACTATCCGTATTATCTTTAGTATACTTCTGTTTGGGTTATTGAGTCTTAGTTGATAAGAATTTTGAGCGATGCTTATTTTTTCTGATCGATGAATATATTCTAGGGGTTTCCTTTGTTTTTAGCAAAACTAAGTTTTTGTTCTATTGGTAAAACTAATGATTCCAAAATTCTTATTCAGGTTGACATTTACAGTTTAAAGTTGAATGTGACGAACACTCACCGAAATAAATCCATTACACATCAGACATTGCATTATATTACATCATGCTATACTGCAAACCTGATTTGCTATATATATATATATATATATATATACATATATATATATATATATATATATATATATATATATATATATATATATATATTATTTGTGTGTGTATGAGTTTATAAATATATATACATATGTATGTATGCATGTGTGTGGGCAAAAATATGAGTACCCAGCCATTATCCACTGTCCAACAAATCTCGTTTGTAAATGCACTTAATCAAGTGCTGATTATTTATTGCACAAATCAAGAATCATGAGGGAGACTTTCAGATCAGATACGAGGTAACTATGTGTCAGTCTCAGAAACATAGATTTTGTTTCCAAGACACCAACAAATAACCCCCAAAATATCTATATATATATATATATATATATATGTGTGTGTGTGTGTGTGTGTGTGTGTGTGTGTGTGTACTTGTATGATCGTGTATGTCAGTGTTTGCACATGAAGTGAGCACACACACACACACACACTTAAACACACACATATATATATATATATATATATGTGTGTGTGTGTGCGTGTGTGTGTGTGTGTACTTGTATGATCGTGTATGTCAGTGTTTGCACATGAAGTGAGCACACACACACACACACACATACACACATATATATATGTGTGTGTGTGTGTACTCTGGATGCATCTTCAATGTAGATGCCATCCAAAGTTTGGAAAATTTGATTGAATTCCCGAACCTGTTCATCTGTCAAATTACCCAGCGGTTCTGATGCCTCGCTGGATATTTCCCTCGTATTTCGGAATAACTCCGTCTAAAAATAAAGAACCTCATTTTCTATCAATTTTGCCTTCCTTTGAGGGTGTCCTTCCGCGCATAAAATCCCGGAACATTTGTGTAGCATTTATCATTTACTTACAAAGGAAACTGATTGCAATTCTAGATACAGTCGTCTCTCTATATAGTGTGGTTGGTTATAGCTACAAGGTCGATGGTCTGTGGACAGCAAACATTTTATATAATGGCCTACATGTCTAGAAAACCGTGAATAAAAACAGAATTTTATCAAAAGACTTCCTTGACAGGAGTGATATATTACATTTATTCAATTCGTATTCATTCATCACATAATTTATACATTTTACACATCTTTGATTTCAAGGCGTAAACAATACCTTTGCTCACCAGTGAAATTATTTTGGCATTGTTAGTGGTCTTTCGACAGTTCGTGGATCAGTCAAAGAGCACTTGTTTTTCTTTGACCTAAATGCCCGCTTTGTAAACCGTATTCAGTCGATATTTTCATGCCATATTCCATTCAGAAACAATCGTGAACTAGAATTTTTATTCATCTTGAACAATGACCGATGCATAATAAGATTAAGCGTATCTTCTGTTATAAATTGGCGCCTACGAAATTAGGACAGAATGGAAACATTGTTGAATCTTGAGCGAGCATGACATCCATCTAAATCTTCAAGGATCATTTTCTTCAACAGCATTGTTTATAAATGTGTTTATGTGTTTAACGTGTTGCTGTTTTCATTTGTTTGTTTTTTTGGGGTTTTTTTCTCTGAAAATAAATGTGAATATTCTTGATGTGAAGAAAAATATGTAAATCAAGCCATTGCACTTTTGGATATACGTATTTTTAAACAATATACTGCCTAAGTCGTAGAGAGATTTTGAGCAATCGATTTTCAATACTTTTCATAGAAAAGCAAATAGGAAAAAAAACAAAAAGACTAACTACCAAGGAACAAAAATTCTATTCCACGGTACTATTGAACAAACATAGACATGAATTCAAATTTTTGTTCTGTCAATCTCTTTATAAACAAATACACAGGCACATACATATGCAGTGGAAATTAAAGATCAAAATTTAGCTATAATGATAATGACCTATATATATATATATATATATATATATACATATATATATATATATATATATATATATTGTGCTCTTCTATTCAGGGTTGAACAGTCTGTAAGTGTGGTAACTCGTTCACTGTAAGTTTATGCAATGCTCATCCATAGGAATAGAGCATTCTAGGCGATGGGGAATATATGCTAAATACCGGCCTCCTGGTCTGAAGCCAAGGTTTTAATCCAACCTCATGGTACTAGATGGTATAATGCATAGTTCATAGCCACACGGAAGAGTTGTAATACAACGAAACAGCTGTATGAGGGTGACACAATAATATATACATATATGTATATATATATATTAATATGTATGTGTGTGTGTGTGTGTAAATGAGTGAGTGTGTGCGTGTGTAGGTTTTTGTGTCAGTTGCAATGAGCTCTAACGATATGATACATTACAAAAAATAATTTTGATATTCCTATATAGCTTGAAAATTGATAGAATTTGGATCAAAGATTTTGCATATTTGTACGCAATTTTTCTATGTTCAATTTCGCTTCAACAAAATCTCGATTTTCATTTTTTCCCCCTATTTAATCCAGATTCTGTCAATTCTAAAGCTGACTAAGGATGTTAAAATGGACTTTCTGAAATGTATCGGAAAATGTTGTACTCACTGTACATTTTACAAGTTTAGTAAGAGAGCAACACTTCTATTAATGTATTGCTGAATGAAAAACTGTTCTTCCTACGGCTTTTCTTTGCGTAGAGACTTTGATATAAGCGCATAGCGTGTCAACCTCATTAAATATTATCGCAAACTCTTGTAGCACCTGCGATTGTCACCTCTTAAAGGTTAGTAGAACACCAGATGGAAAACATATAAACTGCAAGCCAGGTTCGTCACTCAATAGAAACCATTACGTGACCAATGTCTTTTAGCAACGTGCTGTGTTGGGGGAGATAAATTTATTTTTAAAAAGGGTTGATCAATGAGTGAGTTATTTGTCTTGCTTTTCGTTCGGCATGACCACAGAAAAGTCTGAAACATAAAAAAAAGAAAGAAAAAAACAAGCAGGAGAATAGCCGAATGCAAACCTTCGGACCGATTTAGTATGAACTTACATCGTAAATTTAACTCACTAAAATCCGATTTGAAAGATAATTATTCTGAACAAGGAAGAGCAGTTTTTTTTTCTCTCGACATAATAGAGAGTAAATATTTGAAATTTCCGACATCTAGCTCTCTTGGTGTGACCTGTTCGCGTGATGCACTGAAAGCCAGCTAGCCAGACAGACCCATGTTAAAACTGAAGAGACTTATGTTGCCAGTTTTGGTTGACGGTTTCAAATATGCATGCGTCAGGGAAGATTCGTAACTTTGTTTTCCTATGCAAGATGCTGATAGATCCTGCATACGCGTGACTGCTTTCAACCAATTGAAAACGCCTGTCTCGAGAGGCAGTTGTAAAATTACGAGACTGCAGATGGATAAGGAATAGATAGATTCATGCATACATGCAGACGTACATAGTTTTAAAAATATGTATATGTGCATAAGTATATTTGGGATTGCAATTGCATACTATATACCCATAAGTTGATAATATACGCAACAATCTAGAAAGCCTTACAGCTTTAAAAACTAAGCATTAAAAAAACACTTTCCCGATAGATTTTCTTGTGTCACTCGAGTCACCCACTTCTCAATATCTGTAAATGCAATTTATGTAATCTTCCCAAGTGTTTTTCCCCTGTTTCTCCAATACTTATTTTTTTTATTATTCTACAATGTATAGAGTGTCTTGTTGGGATCATCATTTGCTTATTATGTAACCGTTTCGAGGAATTTGAAAAACAAAACAGTTATATTAACATGGTACCCCAGCAGTGTTGATCAAACTCCATTTCCGTTTTTTATAATATAGTTTATGGCATACATGTAGTTTGTCATTTTATACATGTAGTGTATATATATATATATATATATATATATATATATATATATATATATATATATATATATATATATATGATTGTATGTATGTATATATTTGAGTTGTCTAAAACCATTGATTGATTCTAGATAAATTCCACAAGCTTGCTTTTCGTCCTTGTAATGTGTAAGTATTTTAAGTTTCAAAATCAGTCAGCCTATTCTGTGGCCTTCTTCATACGTATTATTAAGGTGTGACAATTGTAAATAGAACGTCTTCTCTCCGATTATAGCCATGTTTCTAATGTAAGACTTTTTGGTCTCCCTTTCTTTTCCTTGTTATTCCTGAATTTCCAAACCTTGTCTCTGTTGAGTAGCAAGAGCCAAGCCAAATTGAATTCTGCTTTTGTATGACTCATTCACTCAACTGGTTCGTTGGTGTTAATTGTTACCTGAATTTTTCTAGGTTTTCAATTGCATTCCCTGTATACGATCCGGACTTCTAAAGGTTAGTGCTTTCCTCTTTGTATATGTGGTCGGCCATTCTAGATTTTTTTATCGTTTTGGTTAATTCATCGATTCCTCGTTTCAACTAGAATTGAAGTGAGGAATCAACATAAAATCTTTCACACATGAGAAAAGATGGTGTGTATTTAGTTCGCTATGTCCTCGTAGAAGCTTGAATAGATTTGGGTAAAACTTTGTAGAAACATTTAGCAAGATGCTGAAAGTAAGTGGCATATGAAACCGTACAGGGCAATAAAATGGATTGATCAATCACATATACGTAAACAAAAAGAATTGGATTGGAGTGAGAGTGAGTGTAATTGATTATGATGGTTTGTCTGCTATTGAACAAAATTGTCTCCCTTGATTTGTGCTCTTTCAAAACTTTAATATTCTGGATTTCGTTTCTTTCAGTCCATTTCATTCGAAAATATATAAAGCACTAGACTGAATACCGGTAAGAGTGGACCCCGGACTCAGTGTATGTTAATTGAATTAGATCTCATGGTTTTAACGATCCCCTAGGATAGAAAAGAGGCTGTGTTTAGTATTTAAAAGGTTTTTAATAAAAATGAATACAAAAAGTGTTATTATGCAAAAGATCATATGTCAGCTCATATCTCTCTGTTTCCCCTCTCTCTCTCTCTCTCTCTCTCTCTATATATATATATATATATATATATATATATATATATATATATATATATTTATCATCCGATCAGGTCTTTGAGGAAGCTTTTCATTCAGTTTATACCTATCTATCCATCCATCTATCTTTATATCTATCTATCTTTACACACACACACACACACGTGTGCGTGTGTGTGTATAACAGTTGAAAACACTGAGAAAAATAAGGTAAATTGCATTGACAGATATTCGGGAATAAGTCACTGGAGTGAAACAAAATGAATCATTGAGAAAGTGATTTGATATTTGGTGTTCAAAGCTATAAAGCTTTGTAGACTATATATATATATATATATATATATATATATATATATATATATATATATATATATATATATATATATATATATATATGTATATATACATATATATATATATATATATATATATATGTATATATATATATATATGTATATATATATATATATATATATATAATATAGTACTCTTATTTAATCAACTCCTTTTTTCATAATTTGCTTTTTGATCTTTTTTGCTTTTAATTTAATTGATTCATTAGTCCACACACGAGAAATATTTTCTCTTCAAAGTGGAATAAATTCTTTCTAGATGAGAAAGTATTGTTCTCAACTCTGATTTACATTAACCCTTATTTCTTTGCGTGAAACTCAATTGTTTAATCGGAAATAGAGTTTATTGCAAGATTTTTAAATGTACTTTCCCCAGATATAGTATGATATTTAATTTTTTGGTTTTTTGAGAAAATTACTCAAGTTTCTCCACTCATAAAATGATAGATGTACCTAGATTAGGGGTTCATGTTATGTATTTTCTTTTCTTTTCCCGCATCGCAGGTTCAAATCAAGTCTGTTCTTAGGGTGACAAATGGACGTAAAACTGGATTTTGATTAGTACTTTAAGCTATCGTCATTTGAATTTAACTTTTTGAAAAATGATTCTTCTTTTGTTCACTCATTAAAAAATATTTACATAATTCCTTTTTTTCCGATATTGCAGGTTCAATTCAGACTGATTCAGAATCCTGAAGAATATAATTGTATTTGATGCTTTTTTTCAAGAACGGTATTTTGATAAAATTTTAATTTATAATATCTTTATTTATATTTATATTTTTCTTGTGTTTCTTTGAAAAAGTGCAAAAGAACAGCATTAGTTGACATTAAAGGTAGTTGACATCGAAATTTCTCAAATAATTTTCGAAGCTAATATGGCCATTTGAATTTAATGCAATCTTTGAAAACTGGATTTTGGGGGAGATTGAAGAGGGTAATTTCAGTCAAGATAAACAACATAGAGTCAGTGGTAGAAGAGAACAAGAAAAGGGGAGAAGTATTGCCCTGAATAATAAAATACAAATAGCCGATTCTCACAACGATAGAGAGAAACATACTCAAACCAGATCGGCCCTTTTAAGAGGGATTGCGGATGAATACAGGAACAATTAAAGAGAAGATAAAGGAGACAGGAAAAAGAATATGCTTCCTTTTTAGGCTCTTTGAAATTTGGGGCACAGCAAGTCGTGAATCTAACGGTAGTGTCTTCAAGCATAAATCTGACGCAGGTCCACATTGACTACAGGGAGCACTTGGTGCAAGATGACGTAAGCTTTGATATCATCAACATCTCCATGACAGAGAGAGGCAAGGCTATGCGCTAGAAGTTTCAAGGATTGGAGTTAGAAACATGCCTCAACTGTTAAATGTCAAAGATTGTTATGAAACTTGTCAATCATGCGTGTGAGTTCTGCCATAGCAACAAATTGTGCTGTGAAATATTTGTTTTCTCCTTGGCTTCCTTCTTGTTGAGGCAGCCAAGACCAAGAATTTTGTTGGTCTAGTCTTCTAGTGGTCAAGTCTTTCCAAACTTCGTCCGCTTTTCACAGATTTGAGGGAAATCAAGCCTTAAGGTACCGATCAGATAGAAAGGAAACTAAGAGAACTCGGAAAGAAAACTATTGCTGAAATAAATCCAGTGAGCCTGCAACAACCGCCAAGTCAAGAGGCAAATCATAATGATCATGTGGTACAGGATTCTGGAAGTGTCCAGCTCAAGGTCAACGTTTGGAGGTCAACCAGCGGGTCAACAAGCACAAGGGTGTAGCATCAGACCTTAATGTTGACAAAGACAATTATGAGTGAGAAATTGTTATGTTTAGTCGATGATTTTTGCCCTAAATAACACATTCTAAGACAGATTGAATTTCCAAGCTTTGTCTGAGATTTGATACACTTTTTTCCAGTCCAAACAGTTGCATCTTGATAGTGTAAACAGAAACAGAATGGCAATGGGCTAGGTTAGGGACACTTGCATGGGTTTAGAACCCAGTTGAAGGGGAAAGGGTGAAGGACAATCTACCGTCAGAATCTTACCAATTTCTTGTTAGATAAATTTAATTATTGAAAGAAAAAGAAAAAGAAAAAGCTGACAAAAAGTTTGTTGATGCTGGATATCTACTAAATTGATATTGATCTTGTGAAGAATTGGTACAACGAATTTGAAAATAGTGATAGCTAGGTATTGCATGTGAATCTCTTTTTTGTTTTGTTAATTGTTCGCAAGGAACAGGTGCACAGCTTCGTAAGAAGCAGCAGTGAACAAGGAATTGAGTATGCATCTTTTTTGATTGGATATAGCAAGGGAATGATATGCTGCTTTGTGAAAAGTGATAGTGATCTTGAACTTTGGTGTGCACCTTTTTTTGTGATCACAAGTAATTGTTGTTAAAAAAATCTAGCGAAGAATCACCCTAAGGAGGCAAGCCTTTGATAGAGCAAGCTCAACGTTGAAAAACAAAAAGATGCCATTAATCCTAAAGAGAAGGGTATACAACCAATGCATCCTCCCAATCGTCACTTATGGCGCTGTAAAACATGGAACTTATACAAAGGATAGACTCGCTAATTGAGAACCATGAAACGTGCACATGAAAAAGGTATACTCAACCTCACATGAAGAGATCGAAAGACTGCACAATACATCCGGGAGAAGACATGAGTCAGGAACATCATAGAATCCATTAATAAACTAAAATGGCAATGGGCTAGCTATGTTGCAAGAATAGCAGACAACTGATGGTCGTTGCGTCCCAAAGAATCATATGCACAACTGGGGCCTATGGATTAATAGATTGAGAGATGAGCCAGACAAGTTAAGAAAGTACTGGCTCCTTAACGTCCACAATACAGAAATGTGGCAAATCCTTGGAAAGGTTCATGTCCAACAATGGAGGTTGATAGACTGATGATGACGATGATGATGATGATGATAATGATGATGCTGATGATGATGATGCTGCTGATGATGATGATTTGTTATACAGATAGTGAGCAAAGAATTGGGCGTGAAGCTATTTGTGGACGCTCTTGAGAAATCAGTAAGCAGCTTTGTAAATTGAGGCATCTTTTAATACAGATTTTAGTATTTTCTGAATTTGCTTGCTTAAGTTCCAAACTTGCTCGGGAAAAGATATAAAATACGTGCTCCTCATAATTTTCAGTACACTTCTGTGAAAGTGTCAATAGAATTCATGTGCTTAAAACGTTTGATTGAATGTAGTAAAAATGCAACTGTTAAATAATACTAAAATATTGGGGTTTTTTTCCGAAAATTCCACTATCTATTCCGTTTTAGTTTCGGGGTAGACTGCCAGAGGCCGGCAAAATGTTAGATGGAGAGATGAGCTAGACAAGTTCAGGAAGTACTGGCTCCGTGACGCCCATGATAGAGAAGTGTGGCAAATCCTGGGGAAGGTCTATGTCCAACGACGGACGCTAAAAGACTGATGATGATGATGATGAGACTGCCAGAAGCGTTCAGTGAGTTTTGCTGGTTGTAATGTATTAGCACAAGACCGATTATTCGCAGCTAATCTGGTTATTTCGCCAACACCCTGACCATCCACAACACCAAGTTCTTTCCAAGTCAATAAGTATAGAATGAACCTTTGAGATTTTATTCAATAGAAAATTAGACGTGACCTTAATATCCTGTCCTTCTTATGAAAGGGTTGCTTCAACAATGAAGACGTTTAGATCAGAATCAATCGACTCTGTTCTACCTTTGAATATCTACTGACAAAGTCAACCAAAGTAAGTCTTTGCCGTAACTTTTCAGGTCAAAAGATTACCTGAATGTTTATTCTTACCGGAAATACCCAGGATCTATAAGGATATTGCTTCGTCAATACCCATTGTAAATAAGTTATATCAGACTGCGTATCACTTGATACCTGGCAAGTCAAGTATATCTTTAAATACACGGTTAATTCATCTCAAAATTTCCCTTGCTATTCGAAGCGCTCTGTTAAAAGTCTTACTATGATTTATTGTTTCCTTCTAAAACTTATATGTTATAATGAATTGAGAAGTAATACCTCAAAGCTATATCAAACTATATCAAAACTCACACCAACAAAAATTGTACCCTCCAAGGTGTTATTTTAAATTAATCATATATATATATATATACATATATATATATATATATATATATATATATATATATATATATATATATATATATATATATATATATATTGATAAATTGGGAAAAACGATTAATTTTATATATTTCATTTCCAATGTCGCCTTTCATCGACTGGCAACGTCATCATATCAGTTTTAAAAAAAAACCTCCTGCATGAACCCCATGACAATAATCAACATTACAAATTTTAGGAATATTATTCAAAACCGATTTGATGATATCACAAGTAAATGATGCATGTAATTGGGAATATGATACAAAACACATGAACAAACGCACATACACATGCATATATATATATATATATATATATATATATATATATATATATATATATATATATATATATATATAAAGATAGAAGTTTTCTCTATATTTGATGTCTACGATCCCCCCTAGACCCTGACCCCAAAAAGTGAAAAAAATATTCCTCTGTATTTTCACACCACAATCTTAACGCGCAGTTTGGGGGAAGACACCATCAAGTTTTATCATTTAGGGGGAAAGAAAGTCCCTACTCGATTCTGTTCCTCAAAATTGAAAAAAACCTTCCTCTCCATCACAATTGAAAAACAATGATCTCCGTTTATTTTTACCCCTGGAAGTAAGAATGGATCCTTCCCTTAAAATGAAAAAATTACATTCAATTTCGGTCACTGAGCTCCTCAAGATTTTGTCAAGTAAAATTTTTCAAAACTCTTCCCACTCAATTTTGACTCGTAAAAGTAAAAAAAAAATATATTCCCGCTCGATTTGACCCCTTAAGTTTTGACCTTCAAAAGGGAAATTTAATCTCCTCCCCTAGATATTGCCTGCTATAGATGGAAAAAGCTCCTCTTCGATTTTGACATGAAAAATAGAGGATAAAATTCCCTCTGGATTTTAACCCTAAAGTGAAAAAAGAATTCCCTAAGGAAATGAAAAATAACTATTTCTTTCAATTCTGAAGCCTAAAATTTAAAAAAATAGCTCGATTTTGACTTAAACTGGAAAAAAGATTACCCTTCGACTTTGGCTTCTCAAATTGAGGAAAGATTTCTGTAGATTTTGATCCATTAAAGGAAAATAAGAATTTTACCCAAGATATTGTCCCCTATGAGTGAGGGAAAATCCTCCTCGATTTTCAACTCTTACTTTAATTTTGATTCCTAGAATTTAAAACGATATCGCTAGATTAAACCCCATAAGTGGAAAAAATCTATTATTTTAACCCCCAAAGGAGAAAAAATGTGAGTTCCTCATTGATTTTGACTTCTAAAAGTGGATATTGGAATAAAAGTTCCCCCACAATTTTGACTACTAAAAAGTGAAAAATTGAAATCATCGTAAGCCCCAGTTCCCAAATCTTGTGTTTTGGAAACACGATTTAACAATGAAGTAAACTGTAATTACATCGAACATTGTACGAGATATTAACTACATCAAAACATGCACTAACCAAAACGCTGAATCGACCTATATAATAATTCAAGATATTCCAGTGCAACCAATGAACAATGCAGTACAAGTCATGTTTGAAAAATTATCGTAGCTTCTTAGATATGTAAATTTTTTATTCAGAAAAAGAATAATAAATGTTTTTTTATTACATTATTGAAAGGTAAAAATCATTAAACGATGGATAATCATGTGAATCAATCTTCCCTGAATTGACACCCACCCATCTGTGAACTCTTAGGGGTGGTAGTCAAAAACTAATTCTCTAAAAACATCTATACCAAGAGAAAATTTCATGGGTTTATGTCGTGTAGTTTCGACAGTAGGCGAGTATATTCAGAGCCAGACAAGCGGAATTTCGTGGATTATGAGTTTTTGGTTGCAAGATTTTCCAGAAATACAATGTTTCTGGTTATATTGGTGCAACTAATTTTGTTATTATTTATGTCTATACGCAAAATGATAACAAGAAATAGTAATTATTACAAAAAACATTTCTGGTTTGCCAAGCTAACGGAAACTCCGTTACCCTAACCTCTGGGAGAGCCCGTGTGCGCTGAATGGAGAGGCTTCGAGTACTATCAGAAATAGTCGACCAAATCAAATGATATCAGCCTATGTATGTATGTATGCGTGATGTGTACAAATTACACCAACAGAACTGAAGGGCCAGGGATTTAAACGTTCACAACTTATTACAACGAGCTAAAAAAGTGGGTGTTTTTTGTCTATTGAAAATCAACCCTCAAATATCTTTTTTCGGGGGATCGTCCATTTGAATGTTACTATTTATTCTAAATTGATCCCTTATTTTCTGTCCGATAGCATTCAATTTTGATTTATGGGAATTTTGACTGTACGTCAAAAGTCAAGAAAAGTAACGTATTCATTGATCGTCCCTGTTTCTTAATTGATCAGCCTCAACACAACGATGCTCAAAGACGGTTTCTATTAAGTAACTATCCAGACGTATTTTTAAACTCTTTGGTTCAGCATTGGACTGATCCACGCGCTATCGAATACAAGGCGAGCACTCTCCCACTTGGCCATGCTGATTGGTACCAAATGATAGAATTATCTCAAACACCAAGCAGGCCTAGAATAGACGGATATAGTGATTGAATAGAGACACGTTAGGATTATTATATTTTCAATGAATCCTCCTCCGTAATTGATAGGCCGACCGATAATTGAATAATCAGGGAAAACTCAAGAAAGCCGTACAGAGTGAGATACATCCATATGTACGCTTATGAATAATGTATACACGCACACATGGAAATGCACACACATCACAGCATTCACAAGCATGCATATATGCATAAACATATGTGCAAGCGCTCATACTCAGGAATATGCACACGCACACGCATATATATATATATATATATATATATATATATATATGTATGTATGTATGTATGTATGTATGTATGTATGTATATGTATATATATGTAGCTTTATCAAACATAGCAGACCATAAACACATCATAATTCATAATATGTGATATACACAATTACATACACATCACACCCTAGTGGACAAACACACGAACAAAAACACGTTCGCATGCGCACACACAAACATATGGATCGCACAAACACACACACACACGCACACACACACACACACATATGGACAAACAAACGCACACATGTGTACAGACACGAGCCTATATATATATATATATATATATATATATATATATATATATATTAGGCAGAGAAAACAGGTAGATCACATCACAATTCATAATACGTGTGATATTCATCCCGCCCCAGAGACACTTCACAAAGTCTATTGACGCTCTCCTATCAAAAGAGACGGATTTGTCTAACTCTAATGAGATTTGAAACCCAAGTCCCTGTCTGGCATTAGATAATGAAAGTTGGCGATTGAATTAACGCAAATGCAATGTATTGCTTAACAATTTCCTGAGTTGCGCTGAGGTAGACAAAAATGTTATCCAAATGGTAAAGTATTCATGATTCTAAGTTTCTGTGACGGTTCCCAAAGGATAGGCGTACTGCTGTCCTCTGAATTGTTGATTTGCTTGACGTGTGTCTTTTAGTTCTTGTAACTATAATTCACCAAATGTCTATCCGTCTGTGTGACAGCTTTACTCAGGAACTACACGGCATATCCCCATGAGATTTTTTATGTGTACTAATTGGACTTCCAGCAATATTTTTACCAAGTTACTTCCAAGAATACTCCGAAGAGAATTGATAGTGTAGCGTATGCATTTGCGCTTATTCAGATGATAATTGCCTGATTTCAAATTCTATCTATATATCACAAAAAGTATGATTCTATTTATCTGTACGAGGCTTCTATGTAACCAAACCAGCGTATTGTGGTCAGAAGTATTGGATCAGGGTACCCCTAAAATGAGCTTTTGATATCATTTAAAATTGGGTTAATTTTTCTCTTTCAGGCAAAGAACGATAATCCAAGAGGAAATCAATATCAACCTCAAAGGTTGAATCATCAAATGTTCCTCCACTTCTGATATTTTCGAATTGTTTGGCCTCTTTATTGGCCAGGGAATTATCGGCTAATTATCAAACATTAGTCTAATGAGTTATTGGAAGTTCGCAAATGGGTCAAAGGCATGGATACCTAGTCAACAGAATGGTTGACATCCGACTGGCGATGGTGAAAGGCAATCAACAGTTACATTACAGAAGAAAAGACAACTAAACTAGAATCTACGAAAGAAAAAACACTTACTAAACGTAATAAGTCTACAAGAAATGAAAATCAAAGACGGAATCAATACCAAACTGACTGAGAGACGGCATCACAAGAGCCTGGTGGGGCATCGTCTCCTGTCGATGACAATGCAGGACTGAGCCAACTAACTAAAATGCCCTGCCCTGATGACTACAGAAAGGTCTGAGTGATTCATATCTGAATATCAATATTCCAAAGTTTGCATTTGGACCCAACCAAATGATAATAACCTGATCCCCCTCTCCCTCTCTCTATCTCTTCTCTCTCTCTCTCTCTCTCTCTCTCTCTCTCTCTCTCTCTCTCTCCCTATATATATATATATATATATATATATATATAAACCGTAAAGTGTGTGACAGACTTGGGAGTAAAGTGTTTTGAAGTTATGTTTATTCATCTGTAAATGTTTTTATTAATAGTCTAAACATGTTTCGGGAGGTATTCCCATCTTCAGCAGTGTGTGCTAAGTGTGTGTGCTTTTAGATGTTATAGGTTTAGTGTGGAACATGAGTCCACCATCAGAAGCTTTGCTTTATGAGCAAAAAATGGTATCCAGACTGCTGGGGCATCCTGTTGTGTGAGAGAAAGTCCAGCCAGTGATAAAGTCTATGGTTTAGCAGCATCAGTTGGTCTTGGAGGGGAGAAAAGGTGTCAGGGTAGGGGGGAAGTGATGTCGTTTTAGATTGTGCGGGTAGTGTGAAGGGAAGGGTGATGAAGTTAAGGATCTACACAGGTTCAACCTTACAAGTCATCAAATATATATATATATATATATATATATATATATATATATACATATGAATATATATATATATATATATATATATATATATATATATATATATATATATATCATTATGAATCTGATTCTGTTTATTCGTATTTGACCTCTGAATGGAATCGTAAATTTGCTTGATGTAGGTCTTTCATTTCTTGTCTGAATATCGTGAGGAGTATTTCAATTATCGTAGGCAGTTCAGATGGACTACTTCTTTTGTCTATGTTGCTTATGTTTTCTCAACGTTTCGGCCATGTACACCCCCAAACGTCTTTCTTCAGTTCGACTTTGTTCTTGAATACAGAAAGTAGTTGTTACAACCCATGCTCCTCCTCGGTACATCAAATCCGGTACCTGTATCAGTTTCCTTTGGGGATCATCAGCCCCTGACTCCCCAAAATAAGAGCATGATTTCCAGTTCGCTTATTTCGTACCGGTTCAAAAACTGAGCGTGGAGGAGTCACATTTTCATTCACATAAGAAATGTTTCCAATTGACTGAAAAAAAGAATAACTTGAGATTAATAGATGATTTTTGTTTAAAGACTCTTAAAATAGTCCATTTTTCAGGGTCTTTTCACAAAAATATTGGCCACGTTATCCAAGTAGCGTTGCAATAATTTTTGTCACCCATAGGGTGAATAACCAATGCATCCTCCAAAAAGAAACTTATGGAGATGAAACATGGAACCTAACCAAGAGACAGATCCGCAAATTGAGAACTATGAAACGTGCACATGGAAGAATTATGCTGGGCCTCACATGGAGAGACCACAAGACAGCACACTAGATCCGAGAAAAGACAAGAGTCAGGGACATCATAGAATCCACTAAAAATTCTCAAATGGCAGTGGGCTGTCCATGTTGCAATAATGGCGGACAACCGACGGGGCATCACGACTCACGACAGGGATCCCCTAAGATCACATGCAGAAACGAGGTTGGCAGAATATTAGACAAATTCAGAAAGTACTGGCTCCGCGACACCCATGATAGGAAAAAAAACAATTCAAATCTGGTCTGAACTTGAAACATTCGAGTATTCACAGAACTGTCGCCTTGCATTGCAGTTGAAAACAGGTCTGATTAGTTAGTCAACAGAAACTGTCATGCTACTAACATCGTTTAACATTAATGCTTTGAAATGGGATGATCAATTAAAAGATTAAGAAACGGGGTGATCAATGAAAACGTTGTTTCTCAAGCCTTTTGTTGGAAATGTTCAAATTTTGAAAAAAAAAATCAATGCTCGCTAACGCAAACTAAAGAGGCAATTCAAGATTAACATACTTTGTAAATTGAACCCCCACTAAGATAAAACTGTTGGGAGGGAGGGTTTTAGCAAAACAAAAAAGAATTTTCAGCCGTTTATCTCCATTAATGCTGCCAGTGCACATGATACATACACATACATATCTAGCAAACTGGTAAGCTAGGCTGCACCTAAAGACTGAATAAACCTATATTAGTTAGTTGACAGTTCCTAATAGAATCAAATGAAATAAAACTCGTCATCAATGTCAATAACTGCACAACCGTAGCGACGATAGTTGAAGAATAAGTTTAGTCAGAATACATTCAAATTAAGACATCACCGGCGTTTCCTACAGGGAAATATCTAAAATAGATAAAAAAAAACATTTAGAAATGCCTAGATCCTTCAGAATCTAGATGTTATTGATAAACCCACCAAAATAAGGCCGAAAAAAGGGTTAAAAAAAGGATATTTTTTTCTAAAATATTTGAAATCTTTTTTAATGGATTTTTGTTGAGTACTAATGCTGGTTTTCAGGTCTGTTGGCATAACATTATTGCGTGTGGAAAACCAAAACCCACCAACGTATGAAAAAGAGATAGAAGCCTTCGCCATCTTTGATGCCTAAGGTTTTTTTTTTTTAAATAAACATGGCAGAATCAACATTCCCTAATATAATCCCCTCTTTCTTTTTCCGTTTCCATATCTTGTGCCTCTTTCTTCCTCACTTTCCTCTTCCGTCTAAATAATTCAATTTCATCTTTTCCTGCTTTCTGTCTCTGGCATAATGCAAAGTCCTGTCCCCGCTTTTAATCGTCTAGGTGACCTCGTTAACCCTTGCCAAATCCTTTTAAATCACTCTGTTTTTATTTAACAACACCGATTGGCCCTCCCCGTCATTTCCCTTTTAGATTTTAATCAATCTTTCGTTTTTATGAATTCTTTTACCATTTTTCTCCTCATTTAAAATTCATCGCCCATTATTCTTGAAATTTTCCGTCTTTCACTCTCCACCCGCTTCGATTCCGTCTCTGAGGTCTTTCGAGTGGATTGTCTTAAATCTTTTCGTTTTTTGTTCTTCTTTCGTTTCTTAATTTTTTTGGTATCTTTCTTCTTCTCCTTCCCCCTCTTCTCCTTTTCCTTTTCCTCCTTCTTCTTCTTCTTCTTCTTCTTCTTCTTCTTCTTCTTCTTCTTCTTCTTCTTCTTCTTCTTCGTCTTCTTCTTCTTCTTCTTCTTCTTCAATCTCCTCTTCTCTCCTCTACTAGCTTATGTCCTTGTTTCTATCAAAACATTTCTTCGGATTTTTTCCCCGGTCTCCGTCAGCTGCACACTGTATCCGGTAATTCTCGAAGTTCGTTCTGTAATATCCTGTTATCTCTCTAAAGCGATTCAGATTTGCAAGTTAAATCTCCTGTTGACTGGATAATTGTCCTTGTCATCACTTCACTTTGACGTTGAGATTCTTGAATCGTTCAAGAAGTCGACAAGTTAATAAAAAAAGAAAAATACTAGAGAGAAAGAAAGAAAGAAAGAAAGAAAGAAAGAAAGAAAGAAAGAAAGAAAGAACAAAAAAATGAAAATAAATTTTAAAAAAAACGATATCACTCAAGGTGTGCATGTATGTATGTATTATTTTTTGTTCATACCCTCACCGAAGGTATTGTGAGCTTAGGTACACAAAGGAAAATATTATTGAGACCTTCTTTCGGCTAGTCAAGACCATCGGAGCTTTGTTCAATTTACAATCCTTGGTATTTCCCAGTGGTCACCAATCTCGCTATTGATAAGGCTTGACGTTGGTTAACTCAAATGATCTCACAAGATTCGGTGAATCAAACGGGATTTGGCTGTAACTCCCGTCCTCGTATAAGGTGCTTAACGGAAAGTCATTGGGTATCAATGGTAGATTGAACCACGTCTTACTGACCCAAAAAGATGCACTCTACCTCTGGGACACGATGATCTGTACGAAACGGATATTACTCAAAGCTTAACAGATGCAAAGTATACTTAGAGAAGACCGAAGAATACGTCTCTATTTGCTCTTTCGTTTTCATCATTTTCATTCTTTTCTCATTCATTCTTTTTATTTTTCAGTATTATTCATTGGTTTCTAAAGAAAGAGAAAACTGACGAATAATTAGTCAATCTTTTAAAATAATTTCTTAGTGATAATCATTGATTTATATTTTTTTGTCTTATTTTTCATTCTTTTTCCACTGATTCTTCGTTTTGACCAGGTATTATATTCAACCTTTTTTTGCCGGTCGATTTTCTTCAAACTACACAATACCAATCAGCACTAATACAGGTATTGTATCATGCAGGCATTGTATCTCGGCTTGATGCAGTGCCGATAAAAATCGATGTAAACTATAAATATAATTTGTTTATATACAATACAAAAGTTGCAGTAATCATCTTCAGTTGGAATGGAGCATGAATCTGCAACAGCAGTCTTCTCTTTTTTCTCTCGATTCATTGCCAAAGCAACTTCCTGTTTTCTCAAAAGACTTCATCAATACGTCACTCTTGTCCAACCTTCAATTTTAATGATCCTTCCCTTTCGTTTTGGTCTCTTTATAAATCAATACATTCCTTACAAAGGATCATCAATTGTGTTTCCCCAACCTTTCGGGACTACCTGCCCTTTTTACACACATAGAAGACGACGAATGCCAGTCCAAGCGAAGGACTTGTACTATGCTGGCAATCCTTCGGTGCTATCGATTTCGAATGGGCGGGGGCCTCCATTCACGAAATCCCTCAACCTAATCACACTATTTAGGATGTACTCAATCAGCTGCTGAGCCTACAAGAAAATTTAGCCAAATGAGGAGTTTTCAACACTCTTTGCTCATACCGGATCCAACTGCGTGTGAGACAGACCAGCCAACTCTTACACCATCTGAGCGGACCCCCTTTCAGAGCATATTCTTTCTATCAGTCCTTCCGAACAGATTTTAATAACATCTTCAATTTAACTCGATCATTTATTTGATTACTAAGAGTAAAATATACGGTTGTATCTAAAATCATATGAAGTAGGAGGTATCGTTTGGAATTTCCCGACCGTAGCACCGCCCCGCAAGCACTTGTATTCCAACATCCCCTACCGCTCCTCTTCCTTCCCCTGAGTATTCCACCGCCCCCACGGAGGCTGTAGCATCCAATTTTGGAATCACTGATCACTAATATGTAAAATTCTATCATCTACACTCACTGACTCCATTATTTAACGACAACAGCACTTCGTTTCTTACTTGCTTTCTTTCTTCTTGTTCTCTAATTCTTTGATCTTTTTCAAATTTATTTATTTTTTGAATATGTTGTTCAGTCTATGAATTAGTATGCTGTTCTCCTTCCTTTCTTTCGTTTATTTCTTTCCTTCCTGTCTGTTATCTTTCATTTTTCTCTTCACAAATAAAGTTAATATGTCTCCTTTTCATTCAATCTACTCTCCACTTTCTTCTTATCTAATTCTTTGCTAATATCAAAAACCGTGAAGCAAAACTGCCACAAAATCTCTCAACGTGTGTTTCTTCAGTTTTTAAGTGAGGCTGGCTGGCTGGCTGGTTATACATTTATGTAGGTATGTATTATGCGTACAAGCTGTACCAATGAAGCTAGAAGGTTGAAAACATAAACATCTATTCAATATTATGAATGTAAAAAAAAACGTTTTTCCTCATTATTGGAAAAATTCCGCGCTGGGAGAGTACATTGTTGGGGTCCAATTTACAAAGTAAGTTTACGCTATATTGGACTCTTATTTGGTGTCCAGCAGCGTTGATGTTTGTTTTTAAATCCTTATTTTTTTTTTATCGGGACTTTTTAGTTATTACTGCCCAATAAAAATCCATTGATCGCCCTTTTTCTAATTTTTTTCACTGATCACCCTAAATACGCCATGCCGCCAAGAGACATTGGTCGCATGACAGTCCCTACACAGTGACTAACCAGATATGTTTTAACTATATTTTTTTTCAATGTTTATGAGTCTATGATTTTCTCTTTTTTTTTTTTTTCTTCTCTTTCTTCCTTCGTGTACTTCATTCTTTCCTCCTGGAAATTCATCATTTTTCTATTTACCTATAAAGATAACAACCCCTGCTCTTTACCTGGTGTCTCCCTTTTTTTTTCCCTACTTTTTTCCCCAATCTTTTTACTAAGTTTTTTTATTTCTTCTATGTTGTTCAGTATCTTCTTTTTTTTTCCCTACGCTTTTCTTTTTCCTTTTTCTTTCGTGTACTTCATTCGCTTCTCTTTGCAATTTATCATTCTTCCTATTCACCTAATAACCCAACGGCCCATCCGGAATGCCTCGAAGACTATTTCAATAAATTCTTCCATTCATCTAATCAAAAGTTCGCTTCTTGCACCCTCCTGTTGAGAAGAACTTATTAGGCACTGCGTTTAGTAACTCCTCAGGGCATTTGTCTTGTTACGCTCTGAGAAGAGACATTTGAAAAAAAAAATAATGGTAATAAAACAAAAAATAACTTTCAAGAAGCGGAGAGAAAATACAAACAAGAAAGAGAAAAAAAAAAATTTAAAAAAAAAATGCCAAAGTTTCAAAAAAATAAAAAAGTGAAAAAATGAAAAAAAAACAAAAAAAACATGATTTACGAAAAACAAAACATATATGACAATTACTCTGAAACTTAGAAAATACCAAAAATAAAACCCTAGAAAGGAGAAGTTATACAAAAAAAAAATCAAACAAAAATGTTTATATATAAAAATCGCTTTAAAAGAGAGAAAAATGTTTTTCAGGAAAAAACAACATAAAGATATTAAAATAAAACACAGTCCACTAAGTCTTTTAATAAAACAACTATAAAGCAAAAAGAAGAAAAAAAAAACAGTTTCAAAAAAAGAAATAAAAAGAAAAATACGGACGAAAATTTATAACATATAAAAAGTTTCAACGATAATTGATTCAGAAGTTCTTACAGCAGCTGGGAACCAACCGAGGGGGAATTGCGTCCAGGCGTTCCATCTCAACCGAACTTGTTAGCGTGAATCTTACTCAAAATAGACGTGACAAATGAGCAACCTTTTTTTTTTCATTTTCTTTGTTTACTTTTTCCAGATGTGCTAGTATCTCAAGCATCGATTGCACTGACTAACTGACTGGCTGACTGACTGACTATTTACTGAAATGTGTTACGTCCCTTGCTCGTTGTTACCAATTTGAATGTTTCTTGTCTCAATCCATATGTTTTTGTAGAGTCTAGATAACAAAGTCGTTATTTTGATGATTTTAGATTGAATAAGTAATATTTTTATGTAATCCAGGGTAATAAAATGAATAATTTCTCGAATAGATTGGGTTAAATTCAAATCAAATAAAAGCTGGAAATTAAACTCGCGTCTATTTCCGCAATATGTAATATATTTCCTGGAATCTAGATATGTATCCCGAGAATCTAGTTGTCTCTAAGTGCTTTAAGATACTTTTTCCACTTGATTTTAGATGTTAACTTGAATAGGAAATCCGCAATACTGTATTTGCTAGATTTTCTCGCGGGAATAGACCTGGCAAGTTACCTTTCCTTTCTTAGAAACTATAAATAAAAACTGTCTCCAAAACTTTTAACAGAGGTTTCCCAAGTTTTAGATATATCTGAGTGGCTGGCTATCTATTTATATATGAACCACACCAACAGAGCTAGAGGGATGAAATTCAACGATTCACTTCTTATTATGTCTTGAGAAAACGATTTTTTTTTCAGTTCAGACCTCTGAATAGGGATTAAATTTGCGATGCAAGTTCATGCTGAATTTATCTCCAAGTTTGTATCAGGCAGCGTTTATGCCTACTTTTCGAGAATTCGAACGTTTTAATGATCACAAAAGCGAAAAAATTCGTTGAATACCCCTCATTTACATCTATTAATTGATCATCCCAAAACCAAACCTAAAAAATGTTGATCGCATGACAGTTTCTATTGAGTGACTAACCAAACCTGTCTTTCTTGCTTTTATTGATTTGTTGTTACCTTTTTTTCTCTTTGTTCGTTTTGGTTTCTGGATTTTTCTTTTTTTATCTTGTGTTCCTTCCCTTTTGTGACTTTGGCTCCTTCCTTCCTGCTAAGACCCCACCGCGGGGAATTTCCAACATCTTTATCTAAAAGGAGATAAAGTGAAACAAACCTGACGTTAATCATCGCAGGAAACAAAGAAAAACACACGCATTAACACAAGCAAAAGCTTTCACATACACACACACATACACACAGCATACATATATATATATATATGTGTGTGTGTGTGTGTGTGTGTGTGTGTGTGTGTGTGCATAAACAATCATGGTGTATATATACATATATATGTTTATAAAGTATATTTTATGTGCAAAGGCATACTTATACATGTATATGCATATATCTTTGTCAGTCAGTCTCTCTTTCTCAATATATATATATATATATATATATATATATATATATATATATATATATCACGCCTAAATCATGTTTGTCGATACACACACATACACACATACACACACAAGTATGTATATAAAAATATGTGTATTTGTGTGCATGTGTGTATGTGTGAATTATGAACGTCGTTACACAATGCAGAAACTCATCTTAAATGATTTGCCGTCATTACACGGTTAATATATCATTCAATTTACACGACGTAAATAGAAAAAACAATTAAAGAAAATATAGCTGCTTCAACGTGGTGATGCACTTACCATTCTGCTGAACAGCCCGTCGATAAGGCAAAGGCCGAATAACTGCTTTCAAACCGAATTCTCATCTCGTTTTTTCTCCTTCTTTTCTCGTCTCTTTACACACAAAGGTATTTATTTTAAAAATGGATATATTTGGTCATTTTATTCAATTTAGATAACGTAAATAGAATAATCAATTAGAGAAATTGTGTAAGTACATACTGTCGCCTTGAAAGAGACAGAAATAGACCGAGAATACGCAAGATGAGAATTCGGGTTGAAAGCAATTATTTAGCCTCTGCTTTATCGACGGACTGTTTCACACAATGGTAAGTGGTAAAAAGCAGCTACTTATCGATGGCAGGTTCGAGCCCCATTCTCTTTAATTGTTCATTCTATTTTAGTTGAGTAAATTGAATGATATATTAACCGTGTGATATATATATATATATATATATATATATATATATATATATATATATAGTCATGGAAGGGGTTGTGTACGGCCTTCGTCTTGCATGAGACATGATGATGATATTATATGGATATACAGAAAAATGAATGTCTCTGGTAACGCCATCGCACCGGGTGAAAATATATCCATACATCGCTACGATGTATGGGAGGTAATTGTTAAACATTCCTGGATCAACCCCAACATTGAGCACTCTATCTTTAGCAATTCAGCTACCTTTCTTCAAAAGGATTATGAAATTCGTCGAAATTCATTCAAGAGATTTGGTGTAGACGGACACTGACCCACAAATGTGTTTGTTGTCTGGATGTAAGTACTTCAACAAAATAGTGATCGTAATTTTACAACATTGAAGTATAAGAAAGAGAAAAAAATATTTCAAATTCTTGAACATTCCCAAAACTAAATCAGTTCTTTCTCAACCTATGGTCAATCATTCTCCAAAATTCCAATGGAATTAAGTGAGAACTTTTTGAGATATTGTATGGAAACGAACTGAAAGACATGAGTGAATATATATATATACCTCTCCCAACTCTGTTTGTGGATATGAAAGAAAAAAAATGAAAATACTTCAAGCAACAACCAAAGGTACATCCATGAAAAAACCCACAACACTACGAACAGCTCCAAAGTTCCACAAACAAAATAATTAATTCTTTTACGTGTATTTACGCGATTTTGAGAACGTATTCAGCTTTAACATTGAAGAGGATAAAATATTCTTTTGATAGATTCCGGCAATCGTATACCGGAAATTTTCCAACATGTTTTAAAATAGTATTGGCAGGAGGATGATGATGATGATGACGATGATTATTATTATTATTATTATTATTATTATTATTATTATTATTATTATTATTATTATTATTTAATTCATTTCTTTTTTCGTTTAACTATTTCAGCTAATCAAGCGACAGAAAGCGAAGCAGGCGGGCCGAACAAAAAATGGTGGAAATATTTGCGATGGTCACGTGATGTCTATGTTTATCCTCTATTTTAGAATTTGCCAGAAGAGGAAAAAATAATGGGAATTGCTAATTATCAAAATAACGTTGTTGGTTGTGCTTTGTGTGTGTGGTTTTTTACCGTATTTTTTTTTTTTTTTTTAGATTTTTCTTCTTTGAAAAAAATATCTCGAAGAAAAAAAAAATTTCCTTGAGAATTTGTTGATCAGTGATTATAATACCTGGCGAACTCAAGTTGCTAGTTGAGTTTGTTTTTTTGTTTTTTTAATTTTCTTTCTATTTTTTAATCGAAGCATTTGAGATGCAATAAATGATTGGATGTATGAATAAATTTTGATCGAAAAAGAAAATTAATCAGACAACACTGACGCACTCGGTCGGACGCATAGTAATAAGAAAGGCGACACTATTTTTTTTTCTCAGCAACTCCCTGCCATTACCTGCCAATACAAACACACTCCCTGCTATTACTTGCCACATGTTTCATAAACGTTTAAAAACAATACGTATCAGGGACAGTTTGGGGATCAAAATATATAATAAACATCTAGTATGTCAGTATATTTTCAGGATAAAGATGTACCAATTCTACATATGGACATCAGCCATATTTTAAAATCACGGATGAAAGGGCGGCGATGTTTGATCAACACTGTTATGGTGCTATGCTAATAGAACTGTTCTGCTTTTTAAATCCCCGAAACGGTTACATGGTAAATAACTGATGATCGAAGAAAATTACGTATATTATATTTAGAGATATTGGGAAATAGGTGACAAGAGTTACGCAAAAAAGATTTTTGAAAAGGTTTTTTTAATGTTCAGTGTTTATAGATGCGAAGTTATATATATATATATATATATATATATATATATATATATATATATATATATACATATATATATATACATATTGATAGATAGATAGATAGATAGATAGATAGATGGATAGATATTGAGATATATAGATACGTGCATGTGTTTTTTTCTGAAAGATGATGATAAATGGACACGAGAATCTAGGTCTAATTTATTGATTTTTCTTTAATATTTTTTCCCTGTTTTGAATTTACTTAGTTATCATGGTAAAATGTGTAAATTTTCTCTTTCTGGGATCATCAGTTGTTTACCATGTAACTGTTTCGCGAATCATTTAAATTTCAAGGGGCTTAACTGCTTTTAAAGGTATGTGTACAATTTTTACACAACATATATATATATATATATATATATATATATATATATATATATATATATATATATATATATATATATATATATATATATATATACAATGTTGCTCGGACACAATGTTGGAACAGATGAAGAAATATAAAGATTGATTGATGCAAACGTCTGTGAATAGTTTCTTGCTGAAATTATCGTCTGATTATTGAAGTGTCAAAATCACCCGGAAAGTGTTCTATAAAAAGAAAGGAGAAAAAAGGAAGTAAAGCGTTCGTGGAAGTTAAATTCCGTGAAAAGATTTCAATGAATAATAATCACTCATTAATTTTATTGAATTATAATTGGGAATAGAGAAGAAAATCGTTTTTAAATGCCAATTTAAATGATTTCATCCAATTGTGAATAATTCACTATTTTTGCATTCGTTGTGCTCCGAAATAAATGTCTCTGCGCTTCAAAAGTCATTCACTCTTTGTTTCTGATTTTGTTAACGTTTTGGTGCTTAAATAAAAAAAATGAAATATCGATAATAAATAAAATTAAAAACATTTCTGGCGAGAGGAAGGAAAAAAAAAAGGAAGAGTGATGTGCCCTTGCACGATAACGTTATGTGTCTTCGCATATTGTATGCGCGTATGAATGTGTTTTGCAGTGATCAAAATATATGCGAAGGGAGAGATAGAGAGAGAGAGAGTGGAGAAGGCAAAGAAGGAGAGAGTGAGAGAAAGAGAAGGGAACAGGGAGAACGTGTAACGTGATGGGTTAGAAGGAAAGATGAAGATAGAAAAGGTATTCGATTGTGTGTGGGAGGAGTAATAATTATGGAGGAAGATTTTTTTTGGAATCCAAATGATAGAGAGGATGAGTCTGGTTAGTTGCTCAATAGAAACTGTCACATATTCAACGTTTCTGGTGTTATCAAGAAATCAGTTACTTCTCTCGCTTTCGGTGGGATCACTAAAAAGTTTGAAAAAAAACGAAAAACAAATGTGAATGTAGCAGGACATTAACTAAAGAATCAATTAGCATAAAATTACAATGTAAATTGAACCTCCCCTAAAAACTATATTTTGATAAAACTTTCAAAAAATGTTTCTTTCAAGACATAATTTGGAGTGAATGTTTAAATTATCAGCCCTTTAGCTCTATTAGGGCAGTGGATACATTTGACACATTCATAGATAGCCAGCCGGCCAAACCCTCTTTGAATCTGAAGAAACTTATGTTGACGTATATGATTTCCCATAAGAATTTTAGTAAAATGTTTAGTATGTGGTAAGAGGGGTCATTGTACTTTATCTGCCGTGACAATGAACATACGTACACTAACACGTGTGCGTATGTAAATACTGAAAGAATAAATACACATATATGTATATACACATACATCCTATTTGTCCGAGCCCACACGATAGCAGATTGTAACACAAGGTCTGTTTAATGTTGGGATACCACCAATGCGAACGTGTGGGTAGGATGACCCAAAAATTCTCTTTAGTTTTCGCAATTATCGCCACAAGGATATAAGAGCGCTGGTTTCTGAGTCTTAGGACAAATCCTGAGCCCCTTCGACTTGACAACGCAGAGCAGCTCTATGCCTCATAAAGCAAAGCACAAATCGGCCTTGACACCATACCTGCATTTGCTTGGTCTTGATTGGTAATATAAACGACGCCATCAAACAATACACGCACTTACATATAAAATATTGCTTATAAATAATTGAACGAATAGGAATGTTACTTACATAGATCGGTTTTGAGAGTTAACAAAAGAACATTACACAAATTCTTTTTGCAATTGACACAAGGCATAAATGTTGTCTCGTGTCTTTGATTGCTATATTTCTGGGAAATATTTCAAATAAGATGGAATGTTGATTGAAGGAACGCTGTAGTTTCCTATCCCGTTAAAATATTGTTCGGCAACAATCAGGCAGATTGAAAAGGCTAACTGACAGTGTCGTTGTGGAGAGTTGCCAAACTAATTTGTTAACAAGTTTCCTAATAGACCAAAACACATTACTGAAAAATGTAATCATAGACAGGAAACAGAGTTTATGTTCATTCTAAATGAACAGTACTTATGAGCAGAACTTTGTATATAAACGATGATTCGTTTGAACAAAAAGAACCGGTTTTAAGTTTATATATATATATATATATATATATATATATATATATATATATATATATTAGGTTCTTATATATATATATATATATATATATATAAGAACCTAATAAATATATCGATTAAAATTCAGCCTTACTAACCGCCCTGTTCCGTGGCTCAGCGGTAGGTCTGGAGCAAAAGGTTCAATTCTGCTTCATGGTACTGGATAGGATAATGAATTGTCTATAGCCACACTGGAGAGTGGTAATACGACGAAACAGCTGTGTGTGGATGACACAGCAATTATATATATATATACATATATATATATATATATATATATATATATATATATATATATATATATATATATATATATATGTGGTAGAAAGTAGATCAGCTTCACTAAGACGTTTGTGTTTAAGGTCTCTTTGAACCTCTCCAGGTGAAATGAACGCCTACAGAGAGTCAAAGTAGCGAATCTACTTTCTACTCTGTTTCCAAATCTACTCTTCACAGACTTAACACTTGGAGTGTAAAGTTTTATGTATAGAGCGCTCCACAAAATAAATAAATCACACATTAGACATTCCTTTTGTATTACATCATATTGTAAACCTGATTAGTACTACGTGTACTATATATATATATATATATATATATATAAGCCAATTAGCTATTTCTTATTAGTGTTGCACGCATATATGAGCAAAATAATCATTTCATATCAAAACACAC
Organism: Thysanoteuthis rhombus; assembly: GCA_963457665.1. Taxonomy (NCBI): domain Eukaryota; kingdom Metazoa; phylum Mollusca; class Cephalopoda; order Oegopsida; family Thysanoteuthidae; genus Thysanoteuthis; species Thysanoteuthis major. Next base: position 3,102,299 of record OY735239.1, on the reverse strand, counting down.
TCATACTGTAATGTTCATTTGTATGTACATATTCCCAAGTATGCCGATCATAAAAGTATCTGAAATCAATTAATGAATAATATTCTCAGTTATTTTCATGATTTACATACGGAAGCACTCGATCAAAAATGTTCAGAAAATATTTACATTCGATGGACATAGACATGCAATCTCTTCTACATTAAGAAAAGGAGGCCATTGTTTGTTTATGGCATTCAATCAAACTTGTACTGATGTGATATTGATGTAAAAACACACTTTACACACAAATATGCACGCGCAAACACGCAAAAATGAATAAACACACATTATGGCGAAGATTACCGCAATCACTTTCATCATTAATGGAGATGAGACGGACCTTAGTCCTTAAAGTGAGGTAACTTGTTCATTACAATCTCATGCAATGCTCTTCCAACCTACGAATAGAGCACTCTAGGGGATGAAGTATTACGCGTGAGTATATATATATATATATATATATATATATATATATATATATATATATATATATATATATATATATATATATATATATATATATATATATATATATATATATATATATATATATCATTTAAATTCAACCTTACTGACGGTCCAGTTCTGCGTAGGGCAGAGGTAAAATGCCAGCCTCTGGGTCTGAAACGAGGTTTTCGATCCTACCTCGTGGTACTGGATTGGATGATGGACAGTCTATAGCCACACTGAAGAGTTGTAATACAACAAAATAGCTGTCCGTAGAAGACGCAATCATTTAATTATTATCATAGATAGATGGTTGATTTTCGTTATCGACAAGGGTGTACTGGAGTCAATGTAGCGTCCTCGCTCGCACAAGACATTGTCAGCGCCTTGCGTTGGTTTCTTTTACACCTTTAAACAGATGTATTTATGATTACGTGAGTTGAAAAAAAAACACTCAAAATTACAACGTAAAATCATGGTAGATATGATAATGATAATGGTCGAAAGATGTCGATCCACCAACTTTGAACGTTTTGAAAAGGCATCAAAAAGTTTCGTATGCAAACTGAAAATATCAACAAAAAATTGCGTCATTCTAAACAATATATATATATATATATATATAAACGCACACACATGCATACACACACACATATATATATGTATATAAATATATACACACATATTATATATATAGATGTATATGATATGGATGTAAACCTATGTATTCATACATATATACATATGTATCAAGAAGGTCACAGGTTCAATTTCCCGCTGCAGCCTCATTTTCTCTCATTGTTTATTCTATTAACGTTATCTACACCAAGTGATACACGAACTGTGTAGTGACATGGTATAATTTGAAATATTGTATGTAATATGGTGCAGTATATGATTACACACACACATGCACACACATATATAGAAAATCAATGTATTAAATACAATTCTTATGTACAGGACATTATCAAAAAATTTCGTCGATGTAAAAGGAACTGTCCATGAGTATGTTCCAGTTTTTATCTCTCAAAACTAAACAATTCGAAGTGGAATTATTTCTATTGATATTCGGACCATCCTCATTTTGGTTGTTTTTCATACAACGTTTCGGCCGTTGCACTCTACGGCCTTCGTCAGGTATCATCTGGTAGGTGTGGGGAACCGAATTTTTTATCTATCCTACAGGGGTATATTGACCGTAGTCCCCTCTAAGCATTAGTAGTATTGTTATACTGTCTCATACTAGGATCGAACGTAGAACCATCAGATTACTTTACAGTAATTTGTCTGATGCTGTAACCACTGCGCTATATGTCCATGGGGACAACTAATTTTTAGGGGCCTTAAAACTCAGGTGACGGTTTGATGTTTTTGATGTTATTGTTTTCTGTCTTTTATTATAGAGGTTCTCATATGGTATCCATTTCAATGCTAGGATTACTGAGGTAGTTTGCTTGCCTAGCATATGGGCCAACTCGTTCAGTTTTCGAATTTTCAAGTGTTCTTCCTGATCAATTATCTCAACCTTGTTCCAGAGGGGTAGGTGGTCTCCCTTTTCTTTCCATGATCATGTATGGACATGTGGAAACGTTGTATGAAAAACAACCAAGACGAGGATGGTCCGAATATTAATAGAAATAATAATACCTCATCTCAAAAATTCAGAGATATACTAGAAATGGAATGTTTGTTATTTTAGTTACTTATATATGTGTGTATATTTTTTGTGTGTTTGTGTGTTCATGAGTACCCATGCATATTTGCACACATAGAAGAGCATTCTTCCTATCATGTATTAAACTGGACATGTAAAAACATATTGTTACAAATGCATTCATCCGTACGTGTGAGTGTATGTGTATGTATGTGTGTGTATGTGTGAGTGTTCTGAGAGTAGGTTTACTCAAGAGTATCATCTGTGCAAAGGACATCTTCTATATTTACGATTTACAAACCCAGGAATGCTCACGTTTACCGCCTTCTAATAATATCCTAGTGCCACAGGCTGAAATGACTTTTACGAATTCTAAAATCAATTACAACATTTCTCAGATCGCCCCAAGATGGCACTGGTCATAATCAATGTCGCAGCCATGGCTGCCAAACGGAATATACGGACCTCCTACAGTTCATGTAGTCGCCAGGGGAGATAATTGTTGCGCGAATTGATGGTTTTAGGCTAGCGTAGATAAAAACTTTGGAACGCCCGTGCAGGATTTCGGATCTTGAAATGTAAGAATGTTTTCGGGGGATTTCGTTGATGACGATATTGAAGATGGTAGCGAATCAAGTTCCGAATATGCGTAAGTGGACAAAATAGGATGAAGAACAGGTAAGACAGAGGTCAGAGATGAAGAAGAAGAAAAAGAAAAAGAAGAAGGAGAATTATAGCATGGACCAAATCAGCTTTGAAAAATCAATGTATAGAATATGTATTGGTAAGACGGTGAAAGGTAGCAAGGACAAACCTTCATGAATTATGAAATATTTTTTCTGCCATTAATATTGATGAGAAAGACAGGAGGTAAAAGAAGGGGAAACATAATAGTAACAATAATATTACTATTGATACGCTGGTCACAATTACGTCTGTTACTGTACGATTGTCGAAAAAGAACGGAGAAATTTTTGGTTTGCAGAATTAGCAGATAAGTATATAAAATGCATGAAATACACCATTATGATTTTTCTTTCTGCAACAGGACGTTGCTGACTTCAGCTAATCACGTTTGCTCAACACTGTTATATATATATATATATATATATATATATATATATATATATATATATATATTATTGCTCCTCTATTCAGGGTTCAGCACACTTTAAGTGGGGTAACTCGTTCATTGTAAGCATTATGCAACGCTTTTCTATAGGAATTCAGCATTCTTGTGGATGGGGAATTTAAGTAACAATACAATATATAGCTTAAATTCAGCATTACTGATTGTCCAGTTCCGTAGTAGGACAACAGCATCCGGTTCCGCCGAAGTTAAGGTTTCAATCCTGCCTTATGGTACTGGATGAGATAACAGTGGTCTATCGCCACACTGAAGAAACGATATATATATATATATATATATATATATATATATATATATATATATATATATATATATATCTGGACAGCTTATTTGCATACAATTTTCTTGCAAGTATATTCGATTTCGAATAAAATATTTTTCTGTTATCCCTATGAATATCAGCCTTAAAATAGATGAAGTAAGATACAGATGTTAGCCCAGAAGAACACTGTCAATGATGACTAGGATAAACTCGGATCCAGTACTTGAAGTCCACGCTTAATCAATACTTAAAATCGACTCTTAGAAATACATCAAAGGACGACGACGACAAGCCAGAAATAGAAAGATGGAGAAAATTCGAGAAGCCCCAGCAGAGCCAGCTTGTACAACTCAACGTAAAAGCATAGGTAATGAATATCATACGATGAAAAGATATGACTATCATTCATTATTTAATAATGTGAAAATATGAAGAAAAATATATACTTGATTCATAAAAATTTGGAGTGAGAGGAAGAGGCACAAAAAGAAGGGGTTCATTGAAAGAGAAGAAAATGTTGAAGGCAACAATGTCTAGAACCGTGGACATGCTTATGATGATAAAAAAAATCGTAACCCTACTTTTGCCCCAGGTTCAGCCATCCCTATCTGGAAGTAGTGCAACTCATCTGCCTTGGCTACATTACCCATAGCTAGGTAGGGGGCTCAAGTCCTTTCCAAGGGAACTCATAATATTACCCGATCTTGCACTTCAAACAATGAAAATTAGTTTATGAAATAGACCAATTTACTTGAATAGAAGGGGTATCACAAGCAGCTACATTAGCAGTCCGTTGTTAGACATAGACTTACCCTAGGATTCACCAGATTTTGCAATTGTGGGCGCCGTAGAGCCAGCAATTCCTGCACTTGTTTAGTTCGCCAAGCACAAAATCTCTTGGGATCCATGTTGTGAGTCGTGATGTCCAGCAGTGATCCAATATTCTTGCAACACGACCAGCCCATTGCCATTTGAGTTTACTGATGGTTTATGTGCTATACTTGACCTTTTTTTTTTACTTTTTAAAAAAGGTGATCAACAAATAATGCATCTTCCCGATAGTTATCAATGTAACTGAAACATGGAACGTAACGGAATGATGGGCAAGCAAGCTGAGAGCCATGCGATGTGAACAGACGAGAATCATGATTAACATCACGCTGTACAGTATATTAGAAAGGAAATAATGGTATACAAGGGAAGAAAGAAATCACACACAATGAGAAATAAAAATAAAACAAGAGAATCGAGACTGGGTGAAAAATACGAGCAGACTATTAGAAAATGAACTGAAAAATTTGGAAAAATAGACAAAAAGATGAAAATTCAAATAATGAACACGAACTAGCCCATTCATAAACGAATGGTAGTGTTGCTAAAAGCACAATTACTTTTTTTTCTGATTTTCTCGGAATTTTCATCTATTTTTTCTCGTTATATTGTAGACATTATATAATATTTTTCCAGAGATTTCTATATTTCATTACTGTGTCCAAAGGTTGTGGTATCTATAGGAAAAATAGAGCTTGATATCAAGGAAAGAGCATGCATTCAGAATCAAAAGAAAAAAAACACATCTTGTAAATGTCACCTTACGCTGGTTTCAGCTTCAGCTGTCCCTGTCCGGGCTTTCATTGTCACAAGTTTCTCTTCTCTGGACTTGCAATATGTGGAATAGATTTAAGGGGAGACTCGCAGCGTTTCCCACCCAAACAATATCTCTTAGAGCGCTTGATATTCCCAAGTGGTCACTCATTCAGGTTCTCACTAGCATCGACGTTGCTTAACCCTGGTGATTGTACAAACACCTGTGTATCCAAAGTGTTTTGGCCGCAAGTTGTTTGAATTAATGCTTTCACGTTTTAACGAACATCAGGCGATACTATACTCCATGGAACAGGATGGTATATAGAAAACACGGAATATGAAATGAAACCGGGGGTACATGATTAAATTCAGAAAAGACCATGGAACAATAGGAATGTAATTGTGTTGGAGAATAAGTATTTCTCGTTTTTGTTTTGTTGTTTTTTTTTTTTTCGTTATGAGGCCACGTATTTATCGATGTGTCTTACACAAAAACACACACAAAAAGCTGCGTGCATTTTCATAAATATAATCGTGTGGTTTTATACTTCTGAGTAAGTTAGGTCCTTCAATGATGATTAATAAAATAAAAAATTCTATTTTTTGCACTTTTAATTTTAGAAATTTCGGGAATTTTTTCCTAATTCCATTTTTGTTTTGTTCATATTTTGCTTTTTGTAAAGTCTCCAGTTTGAAGGAGGAAAGTTATTGCAAAATGATGAAGACTATGTCTATTTTTGGTCTTTGGATTTTCAACGATCCCAGGGTTTGTCAAGCGATGAATAATATCCGTGAACAAGAGTTTCTGCAGGCTATACTGAAAAAATCCCTCTCTTTTTCTCCCTCTCCTTCATCGAAACAAAACCAACCAAAAAAAAGGGGGAAAAAATATGAAATATTAAATATGACTGAAACGTTAGAATATGGCGGCTTTAATAAAAAAAAGAAAACTTCTGATTGAAAAAAAATGTACCGTCAATCAAATTAATCGTCGCTTAGAGCCAGGCAAGAGGTTCAGGGGAAGGGTGAGGGATCTTTGGCTTGCGTTAATAACCATAGTGTAGAGATCAGCAATTTCATTAGGATGATTAACATGTTCGCCACGGGAGCTCTCTATATTATCCCTGCAGTTTACAGCACCTGGTATTCCTACACAGCCTCTCATTCGGGTACTGACCTGGCTCAGTGTTGCTTAACTTCGTAGATTGTATCAGAACCGTATCCAACGTGATCTGGTCGAGTTTAGCAATGACAATGACAAAAAAATAATAATTCTAAAAACAGATAAACATGGTGGCTATAACAAAAATGTCTAATGAAAAATTCATTCATTCAGATCAATTTTTGGAGAGCAAATGTATTTATTCTCTGCAGCATTACACCGGGTCACAGTGAGACTAAGAGATTGCTCGAGGTCGCTTTTGAGGGTACGGAATTGTAATTTCTTTTTATCACCTCTATGAGGCTATCGATATAGATTAAGATGATAAAGGCTTCATTTTGTTTTTGCTTGTGTAAGCATGAGATGCATACGTTCGCAGACTCGCTTATTCATCGTTTCGTTAGAAAAATTGATTTTTATTTTTTGTTTACATAGGTACGTTATATGAATTATCATAAGTGCATATTGTTTTGGCTGGAGCATTTCCATTACTAATTCTTAGTTTGTATTCCCTTCAACTGAATTTCAAAAGCTTTTTATCGCAACTGCCGGACTGTTATATATGTCTGTGTGCTGAGCGTGACAATTGAATGGTATTGTATTTTTATTTTTTTTTAACATGTGGGCCTGTTTTGGCGCATTTCAACGGGTGCAAGCTATCTTTCTTTCTGAGAAACTTACAGACGTGCGGAGAGATCACTTTCTGACCCCTCCTCTCACAAACCCTTCTTATTTCAGACTAAACTCAACTTTCGCCAACACAGATACTAACACTCACCCTCAACTTCTACTAGACAACCCACAACACAGATTTATCCCAATTTCTTGCCTCAGCCTCAAACATGTAAACAGCACACAATATCTGCTTCACTGCCGCAAGTTTCTAGGAAAAAGATGTCAGGCTCTCAACATAATCTCCAGCTGCTTACAGCACTTGTTGTAACCAGTTGGTTAACCAGCTAAGTCCTGGAAAGGTTCAACGTTGCTTAACTTCGTTAATCGTACGAGAAGCGTTACATCCAACACAATTTATCCTTTGAGACTGCGACAGGTCTTTCACTACACATAACCTTGGCGTCAGTCAAAGGCGAACTCACAAAAGAAGACCCAAAGTGTTCGGCCAGAAATCGGCTAAGGGACAGTTCACGTAGTGCCCGCCAGATACAGGCGCTCCAAAGAAAACCAATTAAGAATCTTTGGACCACTTCCAAATCGCTGCAAGACGAAAGCAGGATTCTTGCCAAATTTATTATTTCGGTAGATAACATCGATACGCCCAATGCAGTTCCTTACTAAAAACGGACTCTCAATACGATGCTACCTGTGTAACTCCGATAGTTGATTAAGAAAATCAATTGTTCAATAAAGTTCGACAGAAACAACAGTATCAACGCCGTACTTGGCTTCACTTCTTCACAGATTGATGTATTCAGAAAGGTTTATGCATGTGTACGGACGTACATTCAAACACAAGCCACGATCGAATCCCTTCAAAATTTTAAGGAAATATGAGACAAAGATAAAATGGAATTCAAAATGGATAACGAAATAAAAAGTTGAATTTACAGAAATGTATCGTTCAATAATGGTCCTTTATTTGTTGAATGTCAATCAGTGTGGTCCAGTTTTAGAGTGCTCATCATCGGTTCGATAGACCAGGGTCCGAACCCCAAACCGAGTCATAACAAAAATTCTAAAAATTGGTACCCAGTGCCTCTCTGGTAAACACTCAAAACTAGGACAAGAATTGCTCCCCCCCCCCCCAGAGCGTAAGGCTTACGACAAAATCACATTGGATACACGGTTTTTATAAGACCACTGAATTTAAGCAACGTCAAAATTGGTTTGTACCTAGATGGCTGACCCTCAAGAAATATCAGGTACTGCAAGGAGAACGAAGCTTTGACTGGAATGCAAGTTGGAAGTTAGTCTTACTAATTATTGTTCATGTGTACCTAATCATACAATACCCCCAGCGAGGGGGTAAGCGCAGAACCATGATATGTAGATACATAAAATTAGTTGAAATCCCCTGGATACATGCATATATATATATATATATATATATATATATATATATATATATATATATATATATGTGTGTGTGTGTGTGTGTGTGTGTGTGTGTGTATGAGACATTATGTCATATTGGAGCTCTTATTTGAAATGATCTGCCGTTATTGAACCGATAATGCATCACTTGGCTTTGACAACGTTGATGGAATAAAAAATTTAAAAAATGGGTCTCAAGTCGGAATCGAACCTGTGACAAAGTGCATTGCTGCTTCAAAGTCACATTGCTCTTACCTTTGAGTAAAACAGCCGCCTTTAATGCAATGACCCAAATAACTACTTTCACCCATTTCGTTTATTTTCGCTCTGTATCTGCTACGTTTCTTCCTTTTAACACGACGGATATGTTTTTGAAAAATGCATAAATATGATCCGAGAGAATGATTATAAATTACGCTATATCATAGATGAACTCTGCTTCGAAATGATCTTGCGTTACAATAGGGTGAGTGTATCATTTAGTAGAATAAACAAATGAAAAGAACGAGGCTGTAGCAGAATGATTATAAATCGTGATTTTAAAAATTCGATGGATGGAAATAGGAAAACAAGGTATAAAGACAATTTTACTCAAAAAACTAACCTGATTGAACGGTGGCATGGAGTCAAGTGTCCATCCCTTTCAGTTGTATTTTTCTATGCATTTTTGTCATTGAGGATATCTATTCATTTCAGCATGTATTATCCAAAAAGTATATACATATATATATATATATATATATATATATATATATATATATATATAGAGAGAGAGAGAGAGAGAGAGAGAGAGAGAGAGAGAGAGGGAGGGACGGAGGGAAGGGAGAGAGATGCATTGACAAATATAGGGAAATGAGAAACTGAAGTTACACTAGAAAATTTGGAAAAGTTTTTCAATGTTTAGTGTTAAAAGCTCTAAAGCTTCTTCGGATATATATATATATATATATATATATATATATATATATATATATATATATATACTGAAAAATGTATATTTGATCCGACAGAAATGACAATAAGTTACACTGCATCATTTTGAAACACTTTTTTAAACCATATCCCCTTATTACACAATGAACATATCATTTGGTCCAGATAGGATACTACTTATTCTGATTATGTTATCTGGGCCAAAGCATACATTCGCTGTGTTTTAACGGGAGATCATTCTAAATAGAGTATCACAATAATATACTACAATATATATATATATATATATATATATATATATATATATAGATAGATAGATAGATAGATAGATAGATAGATATAGATATAGATATAGATATATAGCGAGAGAGACAGAGGGAGACAGAGACAGAGAGAGACAGAGAGAGTGAAGAAAAAGAGAGAGAAAGAGACGGGGAGATGCAGTATATACAGATGTTCCCTGAAAACAAAGCCTTCTGATAGATACATTTCTTTGACTATAACGGCATAAGGCAATAAACATTTAACGCCAAGTATTCCAAAATGATGACGTTAGTATTTTAAGCTGAGTAGTCGGCGTTTGAAGTAATGGACAGTAAAAGGAACTGGGATGTAAGAAAGAGAGAGAGAGAGAGAGAGAGAGAGAAGATGATGGTACGTGCTGCCTCTATAATGGCTATTTTCATTATGGAATAATTATCTTTGGTATGAAACTTCCCATGCGTTACTGTCTCACTAAATTATATAAGGAAACTACTCATTGCGGGTATGCCACAATAGCTGACAGGGAACTGAGTTGCGTAGATGAACAACTAATTGGATGAATAACTCTCATGTAATTACCTAATTTACCCAAGAACTGGCGACGGTAAATAAATGAAGAAGCTTTGCTGCGCGAGTGCCAAACACTCCTACCTCACTAAAATCTAAAGCCTAAACAAAATCAATCAGAAATAAACCTCCATACAATATTAGTCCCAAAGTACGAATACTATTTCAACTCCCTAATACGTAGTTCCAGTAAAAAGAAATTACAAATTCCAGCAAAAGAAGTCGATCAGAGTTAGGCTTCAGAAGTCAGAGTGAACCAGCCTTGAGTTTCAGCGTACGTCACTGTGTCACAGTTATTCGTGCGTGACGTCTCTGATTTTTGGTCTTGTTATTGTTATCTGTCATTGTTGTTACGTATAAAAATTAAGGTAAAATTCAATAGTAAGAGTTTGACAGTAATACACTAATAGAAGATAACAATTCTAAATATAATCAACCTAATCCGAACCATTGCTATGCACTAGTCAAACTATGCCTTTGCCAAGGGCGCTAAAGTCTTCTGCACACCAATGACAAAAAAAATCTCAATCCATCTATTAACGCGAAAATTAAGTGATAGAGAGGGCAGTGACTATGACTTATGACAGTAATATTGAAAAAAAATTGAAAAGATTGTTGGAAATATTTCATTAAAAGATTGAAAAATGTTCCCGCAAGAAACAGCAACTGTTTGGGGTTAGGGGGGAACTTGAACCCCCTCCACCATTCAAGCCCCCAACCTGTCCCACATTGTCTTCTATCCAGCAGATGAGATTGTGGGATAAAGGGGGTGGGGTATGCTGTGAATCTGGATAGAGTTGGTTGGGGAGAAAGGATGTCCTTCATTGTTGGGCTCGCTTAGGGCGCTAAATACCCACGCGTACCGAGACTGCTGAATACAGTTGTCACCAGCCCCGGGTCTGACGATCATCGAATCATAAACGTGATGTTCTCTTCGCCCCGTGCCCTAATTTTATTAAATTTCCGTTCTGAAAAGACGAAAGATGCACCTTAAATTGGATTACTGATAAAAAAAAAACATTCCCATATCTTGATTCAAATTTAAATGTTGATGTTTGTGTAAGCTTGCTACCAAGAAAAAAAATGTTTTCTGTCTTTTAAGACAAGGCAAATGAATAAAATAAAAAAAAAAAATAAATAAAAGGATAAAGAAGAGTCACACAAGGTCATAGAAACAATTTGTTTTTTTAATTACTTTAATATTTTTCACTTTAAAAGTATAAACCTACATAAACCTCCCTGAACCATCAATCAATCAAATATGCGATTCATTTTGGAGGACAAAATATCGTTGAACTGTGGTTCAAATTTTGTGTATATTAATAGAACAGTTGAGGTGCATAGTGTCAAAACATTGATCATCTGGGGCTATTGCCAAAAAGAGACATTTGCTCTACTTTTATTTTTCTATAGAGTTTCGTTATTCGATAAATGAAGACAGATGAGGAATCTCTGAGATGGACCACCACATAGCACTACTTATAGAATATGAAAATTAATAGTGATCGTTCACAATATTTCATCTGACTATAAATGAAAATTTCCCTGTTTGTCTCTTAGTGTGTACGCGTCCCGATTATCCGAAAACTGGCCATTATTTTCGCCAGATATATCAGTCAGCACTCAATACAATTGTGTGTCAAGTTTGATATTTTTTACATCAGATGTTTTCGAGAAATGTAATAAGAATTAAAAATCGAGCTCTCTTTTCATGGTTTCTTTAAATGTTCATCCTTGATTTCCAACACCTAGGATTATCTAAATTTAGATATGAAATATCTAAATTGTTAACACCGGAGTGACGTAATCGAAAAACTGCTGGAATTTCAAATAATGTACTAGAAAATATTTCACTTGACAGATATGATAGACTGCTTTGCACTTCATATAGTCAGGCCCCTTCCGAAGATTCAACTTTTCGAACAGACACTGCGTTAGTAAAATAAGCAATTAAAGATATACTTCACTGAAACTGAAAACACGAATTAACAAAACAAGAATGACACACAAGATCAGGGTAGAGAGTAAGTTGAAAAATTTGATTTGGATATCCCTTGAACATCAAAGCTTTCGTAGCTGATTAGGTAAGAGCTGCATCCCTCCAGCATCAAACCCATTCAGATAGCGTAATGGTTAGTACGTCTGGCTCCCAAAGCAGAAGGTCCTGGGTTCGATTTCCAATATGAACGGAGAATGTGGAAACCTATTTAATACCTCTTTCCCTGTGCTCTTCGCAACTGATTGAATACATCCGAAGCTGACTAGCGTTCTGCCAACGGTTGGTCATAAAACAATTGTGAGAATGCAGTCCCGGTCTCGACCAGACTTGAAATGGTCACTAAGCAGATGCATGCAAAAGAAACTAAGACTCATGTACTGTTCCTGTGGAGGTTGTCTCTTAAGAGACGGGTGCTCTACCCTGATCTACCTCCAACGTGATGTGAGTTCGAGTCTCACCGGAAACTTAATCTTTAAATTCGATCCGCACTGATTACTCACTGAGTCACGTAAATGGAATAATGATAAGGATGTACAGAGTAGTATACAAGACTGGGTCAGACTTTACTCTAACTTCTATTCCGACTAAAGATGATTACTACAACGGCTGTATTATAATATAACAAACAAAAATATAGGTGCATTTACTTATTTATTAGAATGAACTTGGCGCTTGCATATCTATATGATAAATGTACAAATAATTTTCGTTGACCAGAAAATTTTCAGTTTAGTTCAATCAATAAGGGAGACAACCTCTTTGTGATCAGTTGGCTGCGTGTCCAAATTATGATAAGTGATGTGAATTTTACAAATCGGTTTATATCCTGAATTTTGGTGAGGATTGTTCTTGTTGCTCATATTCTGGTTGCTTTAGGAAAAAAAGTAAATTCCAGTTGACAGAAAATTAATGAGAATAATCTGTTACCGATGAGTTCCAAAACACTATTTGATAGAAAAGGCACACTGGTTTCAAGCCTTTCTTGGCATTGGACCTTAACAACAGTATGCCAATCTGGAATACAAGACATTGCCCCTAATTATATCAAGAGAAACGGGTTATTGTTGTTTTTTGCCAGGACTTTAATTGACGATCAGAGTTTATGCTAAATTGGCCTCTCAGTTTTTTGTCCAAAAGCATTCACGCTTGTTTCTTTGTTCTGTTTTTGATTTTTTAATTCGGACTTTTTTTCGGCAACAACTCAACAAGAGGCGAGAGGTGTTACTTACGTGTTCATCATCCACTTTTTACATATTTTGATTGATCACTCCCAACACAGCATGCTGCCAAAAGACGTTGGCTGCGTTTCTATAGAGCGACAAATCAGACCTCTCAAGGCGTTGTATTTATTTTAGATGTTATTTTGTCAATCACGACAGTTTGAAACAAATATGACAGATCGACATTCGTCTTTCATTGTAATAAAAAAAAATTCGATGGGAGCTGATTATTCAGCGAAATTGGACGAAACCAAGTTTTCCCGTATGAAAAGTGAAGTTAGCATTAAGCCTCTAATCTTGTTTCAAGGTTGTATCAAAGAAGGAAAGAAAAGAGAACACATTAAAAAAAATAAGAGATATGTGAATATCCCAGGGCGAATAGGATGTCAGATCAGCATTTTTAAAATCATTTTTCTCAGGAAATTTGCAATGCATTTTCAGCAGAGCTTTACTAAAATACATGAAGCCCACTTAATCTCTCATAGACCCGAAATAGCGATGGATGGTGGGAAACTCAAAATAACTATTTATATCAAAACAACGTCCGTACATAATCAAAATAACTATCTTGTATCGATATAACACAACACGTACAAACAAAAATACTATCTAATATCTATAAAGGGCATCCATAAAAGTAGTGGAACAAGCACACACTGCCTGTATTCTTGTCTATGGTAGCATTGTGTCCTTATTTGTATTGGTCTATTTTAGCACTATTTAAGTAACTAGTTTAGCTATTCTTCCAAGAAATTATATTAGTTAGCCTTTTCAATCTCCTTCATTGACTCCGAACAAAATTTCAACTGGATAGAAAACAATATTCAGTGCACGTGCAAGTTCATATATATATATATATATATATATATATATATATATATATATATATATATATATATATATATATATATGTATGTATGTATGTATGTATACTACAGTATATATAAAATTTTAACTGGATAGAAAATAATACTCAGTGCACCTGTGAGTTTATATATATATATATATATATATATATATATATATATATATATATATATATATATATATATATATATATATACTACAGTATGTGTGTATGCATATTTCTACTGTCGAAAATCACAAATTACGCATCACAGAGAAAAGGCATATCGAAAATCAGCAGGTCTCCATTGCCTACAATTAATATATTTACGTAAGTTTTGCAAAAAAAAAACCAAACAAACGAACAAACACAAAAACAAACAAAAAAAAACATCAAATTCGATGAGGCGTGCATTTGTGCTTGCTGGATAAGATCCGTCACAATTCTTTTTCATCACAGATTTTCGAAAAAAAAAACATGAAGGTAAAACCTGTAAAACTATACATATTTTCTAAATAAGTATCGTATGGAGATTATTTTTTTTCAACATTTATTTGAACTTTTTACACATGAGCAAAGGCGTTGCTTTTGGGGAAAATTATTTTCCTACGGTGTTTTGTAAGCCTCGTAGATTTACCTGACTGTTTGATACCGTGGTCGTTCAATACCCAAGTGGTTAGACCCACGAAATATGTAAGCGGACTGACTTCAAACCCCGATGGAGAAAATTCAAGTTTAATTATTCAGCAAAATTGAACGAAACCAAGTCTTCATGCTTGAAAAGTGAAATTAATATTATGACGCTAATCTGGTTTCAAGGGTGAATTTTAAAGAAGGGAAAGAGATGAACAGATAAAATAACAGATATGAGAATATCCAAAGGCGAATAGAACGCTGGATCAGCTTTTTTTAAATCATTTTTTACTGAAGAAGACGAAGAATTTCACTCTACATTTTCTGCAGAGCATTACTAAAATATGTGGAGCTCAGTTAATCTTTCATAGAGCTGCGTTTTTGCCAGCGATTGCCTTGTTTCCGTACAAGTATTGGTCTAGTTTGAAGCTTTTTGATTAAATTCTTTTTCTATAGCAATTCATAAACTTTGTAATATCAACCTATTCATTTAAAATTGTGATATTTCAATTGTCCAGCGGTTAGCAAGCATGGAAATTATCTGAAGGTCAAGTTCAAAGTCCGACAGAGGAAGTTATTTTTTTCAAAATTTTAACTCTATATGCTCCCAATGTATTCGACTATCAAACTTTTAAAAATTCGTAAGTTTTGAGGATAGGAGATTCAGGTTTTATAATGCAGTTTTTATCAAACTGGACCCTCGTTTTCCAATTGTCAAAGGAAATTTTGTTTTTGTATTTTAGCTAGTGCTAAACTGTATTGTTACTATCCATTCGTTATCATCATCATCATCACCACCATTATCAGTATTTTAACGTCCGTCGTTGGACATAGACCTTACCCTGGATCCACCACATTTCTCTATCGTGGGCATCGTAGCGCCAGTATTTTCTATATTTGTCCAGTTCATCCCTCAACTTGCATTTTGTTGGCCTCAGTTTTGCATATGATCCCTGGGGATCGATGCTGTGAGTTGTGATGTCCATCGGTTAACTGTCATTATCACAACATGACCAGCCCGTCGCCATTAGAGTTTTCTAATAGATTCTTTGATGTCTCGGAGCCCCATTTTCTTCCTGATATATTGTGCTGTCTCATGATCTGTCCATATGAGGTTGAGCATAATTTTTCCCATGTGCACACCGTATGCTTCTGAGTTTACGGGTCCGTTTCTTCATTAGGTTCCATGTTTCAACTCCATAAATGACTATTGGGAGGATGTATTTGTAGTATACTCTTCATTTTAGAATTATTGGGATCGACATGTTTCTGAAAGTTGAGCCTGTTTTGCCAAAGGCTTACCATCCTAGAACTTCTCTTTCTCTCAGCGCTTAGTTGAGCATATAATCCAAGCCTAATATGACAATAATACATGTTTTCTTATGGCAAAAAAAACTTCTAATCTCAAGCAAAATGCTACGATTAAGCATGAATACGATTTTAATCCAATAATCTGCTTTGACGAGCAACTTAATAAAGCCAGAAATGAATTCTTAGTTTTGAGAAAGAATTAATTTTAAGGATTTAGGACGGGGTATGCAGGCCGGTCCGATGTTATACCCTTGCTTGCATGTGTCTACCCGGGAGTATGTGATTGCCTTACAGGTAAGAGGGTGAGCATGCAAGCAATAGAAATCGTTTTAAAATATGATTTACTTTCCAGCAGTGTTACATACAGATTTTCTCCCGACAAAACCCCTGGCAGACCAGCTAATATAATCATATATATATATATATATATTGAAATCATATGAATCAAGGAGAAGTGATGTTTTTTAATACTGCTAGAACATAAGTAATAACTTTTTCAATCCCCAAAACAGTTAATCTCTGAATTTTAATGTTTAATCCCTAGAAGTTAATATCCCATGGTACCATGATATGTAATCCTGTGTAAAATATTGAAAAAACACTGGACGAATTAAATAAATTACATAAATAATGGACTAAAATGACATGAATTTCAGGATTTTTTAGATGTTTGGAGCTATAAAGCTTCTTAGCCCCCATATATATATATATATATATATATATATATATATATATATATATATATATATATATGTATGTATAGTACAATGTGGATTCGCTACACAAACTAGCTCATGTCTCTGCCCTCTTCGGACCTCATCAGTTATGTTATACTGCTAGCCTGATTTGTACCACATATACCGTATATATATATATATATATATATATATATATATATATATATATATATATATATATATATATATATATAAGAAAACAGATGTATAATCCGAAAGTTGCGTCATACTGAAACTGTATTTGGAATCGTTTCCCGTCAATAATCTCCGGTGAATGCAATGGATTAATGTTAAGCTCATTGGTAAGAGGAACTCTACGTTATGCCAGCCTCACAATCGGTGGTAAGTTCAATTCCTGCAACAGTCCTATTTTCCTTTAATCATCAATTCTATGTACACTGTCTAGGCCGAATGATACATTTATCATTCAATAACAGGAACTCATTCCAAATAAAATCTCGATATGGTATGATGCAATTCATTTATATACATATATATATATATATATATATATATATATATATATATATATATATATATATAAACTCGAAGAGGAAGTTCACACAATAATCCCTGGTTTTGTTTATGTAAACGCATATGCTGATATATACGGATATAAATCTCCAATGCGTCGAAAATACCATAATACTTACTAATATTACTTTTGCCCTCGTATCAATCATACATTCCTTGTCTGATTCATATATACATAATGTATAAAGCATTACATATATGAGTTTCTTACTGTATTCAATCGAGTCTTTAACATATTTCTGATTGCCCGTCTAGCTTTCCAAAGTTACAAGTATTTAGGACATTCACTCTTATGAAAATTTATTGGTGTGTGTATCAATCATGTATTTATACTGAGAAAATAAATCCGTTTACGTTAGACTGTCGTGATTCACAAAGCGTGCACTATCGTCTTTTAAGAAGATTAGTGACGGCAAAGTTTGGTATAGGTATCTTCATCTTATATACAGAAAAGTTTATGTATACAGGTGGCTTTCAGGAAAGTGTGTGTTATTTGTGAGAATCAGAACGAGTTGAAAGAGAGAAGAGTTGCAAAATAAGCCATTTTTCAACTAACTCTGTCTGATTTTCTTTCAAATTTAGCCAATAAGAACGCACATAGTTGGAAATCTGCTGTTGAAAATACGGTAGTTGAAAATACGGTAGTTGAAAATCTGGCAGTTCTGGAAAAAAATAATTAGTGAGTTTTAAAAAAATAGTTGCGTAATTGTAATCAGAAAAAGCGAAATGTAACGAGGTAAATGCCAGATGCGAAGCTTGAGTATTTCCAAAGGCTTATACTTGATTAGAAAGACATCTGTTGCAAGTCTACCACCGTGGACTTTTCGTTTTGTTGCTTTTCATACGATTAAAATCGAACGTGTATCGAAAAAATGTCTGAAACTTGTATCCTATCGATTGCATTGTTATAATTGTTGTGCTCTTGATGAAAGCACAGTGCATTCCGGAAAAGACAAGAGTCAGGGACATCATAGAATCCATTAAAAAGCTTAAATGGCAGTGGGCTGGCCATGTTGCAAGAATGGCGGACAACCGATGGATATCGCGACTCACGACATGGATCCCCCGAGATGTCATGCTCAACCGAGGCCGGCAGAGTATCAGATGGAGAGACGAGCTAGACAAATTCAGGAAATATTCGCTCCGCGACGCCAATGATAGGGAAGTGTGGCAGATCCTGGGGAAGGTCTACGCCCAACGACGGACGTTGAAAGACTGATGATGATGATGATGATGTTGGTGGTGGTGGTGGTGGTGGTGGTAATGGTGGTGGTTATGGTGGTGGTGTTGATGATGATGATGATGATGACGATGATGGTGGTGGTGGTGATGATGATGATGATGATGGTGGTGGTGGTGGTGGTAATGGTGGTGGTTATGGTGGTGGTGTTGATGATGATGATGATGATGATGACGATGATGGTGGTGGTGGTGATGATGATGATGATGATGATGACGATGATGGTGGTGGTGGTGGTGATGATGATGATGATGATGATGATAGTAAAGATTGTAGAAAATTACGTATCTTTCTCTTTTTTCTTTGCTTTAAATCCTAATGAAATTCAAGTTTTTTCCGTACTTTAGGCTCTTAACTTTTTGTTAATTCAATCAGTTTGTGAAGAGATTTCTTTTTATGTAGAATGAACAGTGTCAAAGCAAATGACCCGAACAACCAAAAACCAGAAACCACTTGATACAGACTCCTTGCCGAGCAAGCTGTAGTAAAGAAAAATGTTTACACTCGTGAACCGGTGGACCTTGAGAATTTGCCTTAGGAATATTCATCCGATTTTTTCACAAATTTTAATATTCCATCAAGAATATAACGATACAAAGATGTCAAAATAAAGATAGCTCCCCAGAGATTTGTTGGAATTCCAATCGATACAGCTGACTGTTTTGTTTGTTTTTTTTTGTTTTGTTTTTTTTTAAATTGGTCCTGATTCAGAAAAAAAAATGCAATAAAGCTGAAATATTTTATTTCTTGGAAAATTTTGGTCCCTTTTTCAAAATTTGATTTTAGTTTACACTTTTCAGTTTCACCAAAAAATATCTTTTACGAATATTCAAATGGCTTTTAAAACTTTGTCACTAAATCATCAATGTTTGCGTCTCGTGAATGCTTCTGAAATATTGTTATTTCAAAAGAACAATGTAAAACAAAATTCGATTTTCAGGAAGAATTTTGATTATTTTTTGTTTAATTATATACATTTCTTCAAGTATGGTTTATGATTAATATTTACACCAAGTCGACTAATTATCGAATCAATTGCTTCTCTTTGATCAGATTTCTATGAAGTCAATTCTGTTTCAGGTAAAATTTTTAAAAAACTCGACTTCATAACACTCCTTTTGGGTCGATTTATTTTGACCCTTGTCGAAATTGACTACGTATTCACAAAATGGCTAAACTATTTTAGTGTCCGTAAAAAGAAACAGATACTAAGAGCTCTTCCAGCAAGGGATGGTGGCTCCAATTTGAAATAATACCATTTCACGCCTCTGCTCACTCAGTATTGAAAATAATGCACAAATGAAAAAAAAATTCATAACATCAAATGAAAAAAGAATGCATTTGGCACAATCATCCACTGTAACATTGATATATACAAAATATCAATTTACTGATAATAGATAAAATTAAAAATTTGATCATTTGATTGGACATATATTCTGTTCCCTTTTCTAAATCCTTTCTTAATTTTGACAATGGATATTCGGACATTATGCAGTGCCTTTTTCAAGCACATAATGGTCTGACAATAATTCAGGCAATTTTTCTGTCTAGGTTTTTCGGCTACTAAGATTAGGATTATGGGATAAAGCTAGAGATTATATCAAAAATCTTTGTCCGAACCTTATACGAACCTTATCCAGATTCTTTTTTCTACAACAAATGGTATTTAGCTGAATGTTGCCGAAACAACAGAAATCTGTCATTTTATGTTTTTATTTTTTTTTTTAATCCTGTCCTCGAGATAGTGAAAAACTGTTCAAGATTTACTTTGAAATATATTTAATTAAGTTTTGGTCATTAACATGATGAAAGGGGAACCCAACAGCCCTGGATTCAGCACACTCGCCAAGGCAATGTTATCAAATCATTCACTGGAGGAAATCTGTCAGGAAATACTTCATAAACTGGCTGAGCGACGTTGGGATTTTATTTGATTGTTTTAAACCAATTTAGATTTTATTTCTTGCCGAAAGAATTTCACTGGGCGACTTACAAACTCCACTTCGACTACGAATCTACTTGGTTAATATGTTTGAGGATCTTAGTACGTATTTTTTTTTCATTTGATGAGAAAACATTAGTTAGTAAGTGCTCTTGCGCAGCCGTCTCTAACCTTTCATCGGTTCCTCCACGGCTCGGAGTTTATCAAGGTTTTTGCCAAGGTGAAACATATAAAGAGGCGACAAACTAACTCATTTCAACATGGCTCAGGAGTTGAGTATACATAATATTATTAGCCATAAAATTAGCTGAAATTGGGGGAAAAAGCCGATTTTAGCTATTTCTTAAGACAGTTTTATCCTTAAATAACAGACTGCACTTTGCAACACTAAAGATAAACAATATTGACGTATATTTCAATATTTAAATGCGGCGAGTTCTAAAGTATCCGATACATTTCAAAAACTTTATTCAAACGCATTTCATCATCATCATCATCATCATCATCAGTCTTTTAGCGTCCGTTGTTGGACATAGACATTCTCCAGGATTTGCCACACTCCCCTATCATGGGCGTCGCAGAGCCAGTACTTCCTGAACTTGTCTAGCTCGTCTCTCCATCTAATATTCTGCCAGCTTCAGTTGCGCATGTGGTCTCGGGGATCGATGTCATGAGTCGTGATGTCCATCGATTGTCTGCCATTCTTGCAACATGCCTGGCCCACCACCATTTGAAATTTTTAATGGATTGTATGATGTCCCTAACTTTTGTCTTTTCTCAGATGTACTGTGCTGTCTTGAGGTCTCTCCATGTGAGGCCTAGCATTTTTCTTTCTTACAGACTTTTTAAAAGTAACTGAATATGCATTAAAGATTTTTGATTTTTGCACATATTGTTCTTCCAATACTTTTATATGTTTTTTTTTTTTTTGATTTTCTTTTTTTTTTTTTTTGATAATTTTAGTGCAGCTTCTGATGTGAAGGTGTATAAGTATGTGAAAATGGACCTTTCGATAATATTGGATACTTTTTGCAGCCTGTGTGTAAACTTAAATGTTGGTTTATCGGTTTATCTATTTATCTCAAGTAGGAAAGTTTATAAGATTATAATTAAACTGAACTTCGGCAGACACATAACAGGTGCTCGATTTGCCCCGGGCGACTGTCTGAGTTGCCGGTACACCGAGCGGCTCCTGCTGACTAAGTCAGAACATGATTTGAAAGCTAATTTCCTTTCAGTCCGACAACAACAGAAAGTGTTTAACTTCCGGGTATTCCTGAAAAATGTGACTTCCAATCAGGGAATGTTCTCATTTTTACTGTCTTTGTTCTATCTAATTTATCAAAATGATCCTAATAGTCCTAAAAAAGAAGGTTGTACAACCAATGCATCCTTCGATAGACACCTATGGAGTTGTAGCATGGAACTTGACCAAGAGATTGACCTTCAGACTGAGATCAATGTAGCCTCCGGGCAACATCGCATAGAGGAATCACAACGCAGCACAGTATATTAGAGGGAGAACAGGAGTCAGGGACATCATAGAATTCGTTAAAAAAATGAAGGTACAATGAGCTGGACAGGTTACAAGAATATCACACAACTGCTGGACATCACGATTCACAGCGTGGATCCCCAGAGGTCATATACAAAACTGTTGCCGATAGAAGATAAGATGACGTAACGAAGTAGACAAGTCCAGAAAGTGTTTGCTCGGCGACGCCCATGATAAAGAGATCTGGCGAATCTTGGGAAACGTCTATGTCGAACGACTAACACAAAGACTGATGATGAATTTGTTTTTCCCTTAGTATTTGAAATGTCCTGACGTCTGAGATACATATGAGGAGACCTTAGCATTCAGCGCCCTGGCCGACTTCTTATATAATCGTTACCTTGAGTGAGCCCTGTTGGATTGGTAAGAACATAGTTTCCCAACGTTTTCTGTCAGTCAGTGTTTGTCAGCAAACTGCAAGCAACAGAAGAAAGAAACATTACAAGTATATTCTGACGAATTTCCTCTCAGAATCATTTGATACAACTGCTTTACCGAGCACATTGAAACCAGGGTTGTTATGTTCGTCTTTAACATGTATTTCTTATCTCTTGGCGTCAAATAATAGAAATAGAAACCATCAATGAAAACTGCCAATGCAGTCAACACAGGTTTCTCCACTTTTTAAGTGGTTCAACCAAGCTGGATATCACTATATTTACCTCTTTTCTGCGTATACGCCACACTTACATAGCTAGACAGCTAATGATTTACTTCACATTATGTCTTGAAGAAAACTTTTTTCTCTATAAAATCGACCATCTCAAATATTGTTTCAAAGGGCAGTTTTGATTTACTTGGTTTATGGTAAGTCGGTCCCTCAACTTGTACCCAATTTCTTTCTTGATTGATCACCCCGAATTCACCAAGTCTACCAAGTGACTGACTAGACTCTTTTTGTTTTCCTTTATTTTTTTCCCACTCCTAATTAGCAGTGAATACTTCTTGGGCGACAAAGCACCACATAGCAAAATGTATCCGCCTCCATGTTTGACACCTTTGAAACCAGCTTTTATCACCAAAGATCACAAGGGAAAACCAGTCTTTGAAACAGTGGACGAGGTGGCACCAGTCCAAAACTGTCAAATCCGATTCATCGGGCCTAACAATTTAAAACTGTCAAAAACAGTCATGTGTCTATATAGATGGTAGCCAGAAAATCGTCTGAACAGCGTTTTCAATCCAAAAGGTGTGAAAAAGAAAAAGGAGAGGTCAAGATAGCAACTCAATAGAAACCTTCACGTCAGTACGCCGTGTTAGGCGTGATCAATTCAAGAAATTGAAAAAGAAAAGGTGACCAATGATTCAGGAATTTGTCTAGCATTTGATCCGATTTTCTCCCATTGAAAAGGCAAAAGTAATGAACACTGCCCAACTAAAGTCAAGGAATCAGTTTAGCAACAAAGTTTCATTGTAAATTGAACCCTACAACCATTGAAATATGGGGGGGTCTCGAAAAACAAAAAAGGGTTTCGTCTTTGCTTTATAAAGAGCAAATGTTTAAATTTTCATTCTTGTGGCACTATTGGTATGACCTGTACACGCGACAGAGATAGATATATCGATAGACTGATAGCCTGACAGACGGACTCACTATCTTGGCTAATGTTGGCAGTTTGGTTGACAGTTTATAGTATCTTCTGCCTCGTATAAGTTGGTACTGCACTGAAATAGTGTGTGTGTGGGGGGGCAATAGGAATGAGGAAATTAGTCCAAATAAATCAATAGAGAACTTTTCATTTAGTTTAGCATAAGATTCTACAGACGCAGCTGATGTTTACAGTATTAGACTAAATTCACCAACAGGATTCGCTCCATCATTTTTTATTTTATTCATTTGAGAGTTCCACTGTCAATTACAAGTGGTTACAAGCGGTCTATGAATTTATGAGTTGAACCAGTGAGGAATATTTTCTTTAAATCTAAGCTTGAAGTTACACACACACACACACACACACACACACATATATATATATATATATATATATATATATATATATATATATATATATATAAAGACAGATCTTAGCACCGTTTTGCGTATCTTTTACGCTTTTCAAAAGTCCATCGAAAAGTGTGGATGTACGCAAAACGCAATGTGAAATCATTTCATTTCTATGATATATTAATGCTCTAGATACGTATGGGTACTAAACATATATTATAAAATGATTTACAGATTAACACTTGGCTTTTGTGCGGCACGAACGGTTCACAAATGGTTAGCTCAGGGTTACGAAGTATTTCTTATCATTTGAAGCCTTTTTTAGTGTGAGTCCAAGAAATGTGTGGACTACTTTGTATAGCAAAGTATATGTTTACCTTGTGATTTTTCACTGTCGTTTTGATTTCCTCATTTTAGCATTATCCAATGATTCTATATCATCTATTTTATTGATAAAGTTGATATATATATATATATATATATATATTGAATTTTTTGTAATTTTCCATTATTTAAATCTCTAAAGATTTTTGGTCTTTCTCCCTCTCTCTCTTAATATATATATATATATCATGAAAAGCCTCACAGCTTCAAACAGTAAACACATTTTTGTGTCATTTCTGTCACTTGATTTTTAATGTCTGTTTATGTAATTGATGTATTCCTTCTTTAGTTTTGCTTATCATTTGCACGTATGTTGTTATAATTTTCTATTGTTTGGATTATCAGCAGTTTACGTATATATATATATATATATATATATATATATATATATACTTATACATATTTATATATATGTGCGTGTGTGTGCTTATGTGTCTGTGTATGTGTGTGTGCGTCACAATTCACTGATAACTGATTTTTAGTGTCTCCTTCGAAATTATCTTTTCGTTTATGTTGATAGATGAAAAGAACGAAACACCTATGCCTACTAAACCACTTAAAGCTACTTATTCAATGTCATAATCCAGAGTAACCCAGCAGACAGACGAATTGAATGATGGGCTTCCATAAGTTCGAATTAATGTAAGATAAATCACATAAACATTCTTTTATCTTTCAAATCTTCCGCTCTGTCGTTCTTCAGTGTCGCCCCATACCCTCCGGAATTTCATTTCTCTGCCTACATAGCCTACATGCTTGGGAATATAAACTCAGCAAAAATCTATGGAAGAACAGATGGCTCAGTTTTGGCTCTAAGAAAATAAATCAGCTTCCCGGATCAGATATATTCTACGTTGACTTTCATCTTTTATCAACTTCCAACGTTTTTGCCGGGAAGCCCGCCTTCTGTAGACGTAAATCGCTTTAGAACTAATGCATGGTTCTATGAGATCACGGATTGGTTGGTTGGTAGGGTGGGCCCAAAAAGATAAACGATGGTTAAGTGAATGAAAAGCAGTTTAAGAAGATTGCTACGGTTTAAAGCCTGGGGTTTGTCGCGCTTCAATTATAGTAACTACATTTTGCTTCATAACAATTGCATTAAATGAATAGAAAAGCACAAACCGACCTTAGTCTGGTGGTCGCCATATTTAAGTAGACATGATTTGCCGGCTTTTTCCATGTGACTAACTGTTACAAACGAGAATATTAACAAAGAGTCCAAGTTATATGTTCCTTTTAAGTGTATACTTTTTTTGCCCATAAATTTGCTGATTATCTATTATTGGATACTTATTCATATTCTATATGATATTTATATAGATCTGTTATATATATATATATATATATATATATATATATATATATATATATATATATATATGTATATAGATATATGTGTATATATATATATATATATATATATATATATATATATATATATATATATATATATATATATAACACGTATATGAACGCACAGAGAAACAAATCCACGTACATTTTGTTATTTATCTATCTATCTATCTATCTATCGATCGATCTATCTACACACATACACATATGCAAACACTCACAAACATGGAGATCAACAAACAGTCAAAATTATTTGTGTGTTTTATGTGTATGTTACTTGCCTGTGAATTTGCTGATTATGTATTATTAGATACTCATATGATTATCATACATATATATATATATATATATATATATATATACAACGCTCCCTTATTCAGGGTTGAGCACTCTCTAAGTGAAGAAAATCGTTCATTGTAAGCTTATGTAATGCTCTTCCTACATGGAATGGAGTATTCTGATATATATACAATAAATAAATATATCACTTAATTTTGAGCAGTTCTGTGGAGTAGAGGGAGGATACCAGCCTCTGGGTCCGAAGCTAAGGTTTCGATCCTGCTTCGTGGTACTGGATGGGATAATGGATAGTCTATAGACGCACCGAAGAGTTGTAATACAACGAAACAACTGTCTGTAGATGACACAATATATATATATATATGTATATATATATATATATATATATATATATATATATATGCAGGATATACATAAAACATAGATCTTTCAGTCATTATTACTGAAGATATCCTCCTAAAGGGTTATGTGAAATTTGTATTCCATTAAGGTTGCCTACCTTGTCCGAATTCTCTGACAGATGGATATAAACGAATCAGACACGTACAAAATATATCTTCATTTTGCTCTATTCAACTCCACAGATAGACATTTTAATCGGGCTTTACAGTCTTTTATACACTTGATAGATAATTTCTACTATGATTTGAAAAGTAACTGTTCGACCAAGTTATTTACTCTGTAAGCATTATACGATCCTGCTTAATCGATGTTTGTTAATTCAGATTACAATGCAATGAGCTGCATTTAACTTCAATCGTTCTACAACTATGATTTTCCTCTTTCATTTCGTTTCTTTCGACTAAAATCAAAACGTTTCCTTGATTTGTATTTTAATTGTTCTGGTGTTGTGAAAGTTTGTTACTGTATTATATTATTTTATTTCATTTTATTTCAATCATATAATGCTTCCGAAGTAAATTAATACAACTCGCTCAAATGGTCACATTTCAAATCAGAGTAGAACTTATCATCCTAGTATCTAAACAACTGTAAGATTTTATCTATCTGAGGAGCTGAATCAAGTCAAAAGAAGGTATAACTTTTTCAGATATTCATTTCATATGTCTACGTCAAGTGATACCTTCTATACATAATGACGGAAGATCATTTCGAATAAGAGTTTCAATATAATGTAATACAATTTATAATCATTTTGCCGGATCATTTATATCCATTTCTCAATAATACACACACACACACACACACTCACACACATGCATATGTATATATATATATATATATATATATATATATATGTATATATATATATATATATATATATATATATATATATATATATATATATATATATATATATATATATATATACATTCTGAGGATGAATGTTTCTGCAGTGTCAGTTCTCGTTCTCAGAGATCAAATAAAGCTCTGTATTTCCATTACTTACGAGAAAAATAAGACCTTCCCTATCGGAAATTGAACTATCGTTTGATTTTCTCAATTGAGAACCACTCAGTGTATTCGTTTAATGCAAATATCTGAACTACCAGTCTTGCACAAATATCTGTCTACAGATATAATTGCGTTCTTAACAAACCAAAAAGTCAGACCATAGATCCACTCGTTCCTTTTTCTCTTTGGAGATCCAGCACGGGAACCTATTTCATTTTAAGTTATTATCTAGTCCTGTATGAAAAATGCTCAATGAAAATAAGCTTTTGTGGGAAATATATTTGGCTTTATGTGGGTACTCTGAGAGGAAGAAAGAAGGGAAGAAAGAAAGAAGAAAGAATGAAGAATTAAAAATAAAACAAAGAAAGGAAAAGGAAGAGAGAGAAAATAGAGAGGGAGGTTGAAAAGTGAGGAAAAAAGAACGAAGGAAGAGATAAGGAAAGATAGAACAACGAGAAAGATACAGTTTACAAAATACGTATAACCAAAGAATACGGGAAATAATGATAAGACGGGTCCTCTGAGAGGAATTTGATAAGGTGTTGAAAATCTGTTTAAGTCAGCCCCATACACACTTCATCATCAACTGATACACACACCACACGCACACAAATATACATATATATATATATGTGTGTGTGTGTGTGAGTGTGTGTCTTTGGGTATATATATATATATATATATATATATATATATATATATATATATATATATATATATATATATATATATATATGTATGTATATATACATATATATATATATATATATATATATATATATATATATATATATATATATATATATATATATATGTATATATATATATATAACTTGCACACCTGATATGTGCTATTTTGTCAATGTAAAAGCAAAAGATAATGAAGTAATCTCGTTACAGTCTTCTAGAAAACTCCAGTAAACTGATTAAAACCAGGTAACAATGAAAAAATCTGACGAAACTTTGCAAATAGCAGAAATGGAAAGAAGAGACACAATTGAGTTACGACTCGCATGACCGAGAGCATGAGGAATGGAATTGAGACTAGGATCATGTTTTCTATTTTCTGGTATCTATTACACCTACACTGGGTACAAAAAAGGGGGGGGGGGATCCGATAGATTGGACAAAAGATTATAGAATACAAATGAAAAAAATTTAAAAACGAAACGACAGGTCTGGATAATCACCTAATAGAAACTGTCACGTGGCTGATGTCTTCAAGTAACCCGCCGTGATTAGAGTGATCAATTGAAAAAGAGCCAAAAGTGTGATCTATGAATATCTAATTTCTCTCATTTTTTTCCTTCTGGTAGATTATGTAAGGCTCAATTTTAAGATAGGGTGAACATGCCAGACACAAATCAGCATAAACTTACATTATAAATTGAAAACATCACTGAAAAGTAATATATGGGTGAAGATTAGAAAAAAAAATTATCCCTGATATAATAAGGGATATATCCTTTTGGTCAATTAGTGTTACTTGTTAGTGCTAGATGTACATAGCCAGCCAGCCAGTCTTGAAAACTGAAGAGGCATATGTTGACTTTCTCGTTGACGATCTTGATTGATGGTTTCAAATGAACGAAAAACAAGATTCAACAATGAGAAAAAAGTAAGTATAAAAGTCTAGTCCAAATTTTGTCGATTTCGAAGGTGTATAAGGATAGAATACAATTTATAATGCAACGGATAATTTTGAACTCATCGTATATCCGATGCAATCGAATTACAAGTTACACAGCTACGAGCAGGCAAAACGAAATTAAGATATTTGGAGAAAGTCCCGGTTCATTTTTCAATTTAACGGTGCCTCTTGCAATATTGTGTGTGCAAAAATTATCCGATAGATTGAACTAAAGATTAAAAAATACAAAAGTATTAAAACAAGATTGAACACTGATTTTTTTTTCTATGTACAAAAATCCGGAATCTTTGGTGCACATTCTGTCAATACTGAAGTATATTAGAACGAACCTTTAAAACGTATCCGTTATTTTTTGAGCTCATTGCACCACGAATCCCCGGAAGAAGATATGCAATTGAGTTACAACTCTTACATCTCTGAGCGAGAAAAACAAAAGAAAAATTTAGTCCGAGAAAATCTCTGTCGGTGTATTTATTTAACAATTACCCAATTGCACCTATCCCTATATCTAAGGAAGATTAAAGAAGTGAGTCACAAGATTTTTGCGAAATATTAACTTTCCTGCCGATCATCGTGACCCAGTGTTTAAGTGCTCGAAACTGTTTCGTGGGTCGTGGTTCAATCCAGAGCTGAGTTAAAACAAATACTTGTCAATGCCCCTCTGCTTAGCTCACAGAAATAGAGGGAATTTTCCCCAGGGCTAAAAGGTTACTGCCAAATTGCGTTGGACACACTGGTTTTCGTTGGGTCATCGAAGTTACAGAACGTACGGCCGAGTCAGTACCTAGATTGATTACGATTGGGAAATACCAGATGCCGTGGTCAATGCGATTTTTGGCAGGTCGAGCAAGCCTGAAGTGGATCTTACAAACAAATGTTCTTGTGACACTCTCGAGGGCCTACAAGAGGAGATCGATGATATATACATACATTATATATATATATATATATATATATATATATATATATATATATATATATATATATATATGAGAATGTGTGTGTGTATGTGTGCGTTTTTACTTATACATATCGATGATACACACATGCATTGTATATATATATACGTGTGTGTGTATGTGTGTGTATGCATTTGTACTTATATATATATATATATATATATATATATATATATATATATATATACATGGAGAGAGAGAGAGAGAGAAAGATAAGCCCCATACTCAAAGAAAATAGAGTTTATCCGTCATTTGTTTAATGTTGTGCGTTTAAATATATCTACATATGTGTATGATAACTGTGAAACATATGCTTTTGTTTAATAGCATTTTAATGTTTTAATTAAATTAACTGAAGAAGTACATACATACACACGCACATGCACACGCATATATATATATATATATATATATATATTTGGGGGAGGTGGTGTGTGTTTAAAGAGTAATGTATACAATGAATGCATGACATCAGCTATAATTTATGGGTGCAAAACAGAAATCAACGAAAAGATCAGAGAAGTTTCTTAGAATCAGGGACAAAAGGAGATGACGAGAGTGAAGTATTTTCAATCCATCAGAAAAATCATATATATATATATATATATATGGAGAGAGAGAGAGAGAGAGAAAGAGAGAAAGAGAGAGAGAGAGGGTGGGATGATATAAAAATACCTATGTATTTTTGCTGTATGTATAACGCTTGCATCACAATCGTTAACCTCATATTATTTTCTGTTTTGCTACTCGAGGATACAAGTGCAAAACCGTTTGAAGCTTTAGCGTAAATTTGTTATAGATTGTTTCAAATCATTCTTTCGGGAATGAATAATGCCTCATCGCTCAACAATGCATATAAATATGTTATGTCTATTCAAGAAGAAAATACCTTTTTAATAGCTTTTCTGAACTCAAAATATCTAGAATTTAATCTGCTGTAAATTGTGAAGATGATTCCATCCTTTAGAAATGACCAAATATATTAGACATATAAATTATCTTCTGTGCTGAACAAAGCTATGGAACTGAGCCATACGGCGTACGGAATGTGCCGGCATACTTTATTAATAAGCAGCTTTGTGAAAATTAATTGCTTTGATATTAAAAAATGAATACTATTATGAACATAGATTGAAGTATCTTGTTCTTGTGCGATAAATCATTTGATTGAAAAATTTATGCACAAAAATAATTACCAATATTTACAGCCGATAAATTTACATTATTTCTAAAATAATGCGTTATTTGAAGTAAATGGACGTTTTTTTCCCTGAATTTTGGTATAAAGTTTATCCTTTTATCAATAAAAGTTTTTGGATGATATTCGGGCCATAACCATAAATCAGACTCAGACCAACTGCTTTTGCGTCGTGTGACATATGAGGCACTGAGTACGATTTCGAGTCAGTCTTGTCGTGTCGGACTGGCTTCTGTCAAGCAACCTCTTGCCAGATCATCTTTGGTCGTACACTCTTAGTCAAAGCAATTGGTATAAAAATATTCAGTTGGTGATAAAAGCATGGCACAAATATTCCTTGATAGGTACTGTTCAATATCACGTATTGGGACAAACTTGAACGGACTCCCCCATAGCTAAAGTTTCTAAGGAATTCAATTTCCATAGCAACTGCTTGAAAATCAATTCTTTTAAATTTTAGCAACAAAATGTTACTCAGCAGTTTTGTGTAGTATCAGTTGTGCTCAATGACACATCAAAAGTCCTCCAGACCTGACCCCTGGAAAGGTATAATTCTCAAGGTGGCGTATAATGGTCTTATTATCACAGGCATACTACTGAGTGATAGATGTTTCCATGCAGTTATACACACTATGTAAACAGATTCCTGGATCAACCCGAAAATTTAATCATTTTTTCGTCCCCAGTTCGGCCCATCTTCCAGCAAAATCTGTGGTTCATTGAGAAATTTTCAGTTATGTAATTTGAATGGAACTGAGTGAATTTAGAAATGTATGGAGGAAAAAAAATGAAAATTTATCCCTCAATCAAGAGCAGATTCTCTAATCAATCCCCTAATTCCATTGCATTTTTTTCTGATACGTGTCCTAGTCTTCAGCGAAATTCTATCGGAATCCATTGTCAATTCTCACAGATATCGTATGGACTGGCAGGAGCATTTATTATTATTTATTTGGAATTTATGGAACGAAAACAAACAAATATCTCGAACACGAATCCCTGGATCCACTCTGAAATTCATCACTACTTCCTTACTCGAAATTTTGACTTACATTCACTGAAAACTTTCGGAGATAGTGTGTTCGGTGGAGAGGAGTGAATACAGAAATCTTTTTTTTTTAAAGCATGCAAATATCTCTTAATCAGTGACAAATTTCTTGATCCATCCCAAAATTTGAGTAGTTCTTTCTTTCAGTGTGCCTTATACTTTCCTGAAACCTAAATAAAATTCATTGATAACTTTCGGAGATATCAGGTTGGCAAAGTGGAAAAAACACAGACATGTATAGTTCGGAAAAATATCTCTTATCTTTTATAACTTTTGAATCCAGACCAACTTAAGTTACTTCTACCAGACGTGCCTTACCGTCTTACTATTCTATTGAAATTAATCAAGAACTTCCTGAGATATCATACAGACAGGTGGAAGCAAACATAGAAATTTATGAAAACGAAAAAAAAATCTCTATTTGCTATTGACTTTCTACGCCATATTTCCAAAAGTTTTCAATGAATTTCAGTGTAACCAAATCCTGCACCGATCACCAAAACTATTTTGGAATCCATTCCCGGGTCTTATTGTGGGTAGTCTCATGTCATGCCTTAACCAGTGAGGGCGTCGTCTGCAAATTATGGTTGATACAGGAGGCTGTTGCGATCTTTCCTTAACCTTTTATATAGTCCTTCCATTTGATGCCAATGATTTTACGTAGCCATCTAGTCTCAGAGGCGTCCAATTTCTTCTCCGATGTGGCCCTAGGTTGCTAGGTGTCGGAGCCGGAGAGCGTTCCATAGCCATTAATACTATTTATCATTCGTTCATATCTCTTAGAGACATTCTGTGCATAAAAATGCCTCAGTGGAAATTGCTTAGCGGCAATGACCTGACATCAAGATTACGACTTCATCATCTCCATCATCATCATCATCAGCAGCAGCAGCCTTTTAATGACCGCTGTTGGAGATAGACCTCCCCCAAGATCGGCCAGTTCTCTCGTTCCTTAGCGACACGGTTCCAATATCTTTTTGATATCGACAGGCCATCTTATTTTTTGCTTGTCTCAGTTTCGAACATACCCAGCAAAATTGTTTGTCCATTTGGGTTTGTTTAATGGATTTCATCATGTCAACTCTGACTCCTGTATTTTCTCTGATAAAATATAC
>OY735239.1:3036304-3063804 GCA_963457665.1 Thysanoteuthis rhombus | reverse complement strand
GACTTAGTAGACTTGATATATATATATACATCCTAAAACGTGAAAGGAGATTGTATTGTACGTAAATACATATGTGTGCACATGTGTTTAAGTGTTTGTGAGTGTGAGTTGGCTCGCCCTGAATATATCAGCAGCAGCAGCAGCAGCAGCAGCAGCAGCAGCCATCATGTCCACTGATGGACGAATGGATCTCCAGCTCTTTCCATATCAACCGTGACGTTGCTGAATTCTGCCTTGACTGCAGATCTTTCTATCTCATCTCTGCGCCCAATGCCTGCTCTTTGACTGCTATCATCAGGGGACAAATCTGTTCATCTTTTGTATTCTTATACTTACTCATTGCTAGATCTCCAGCCCATCTCCATTTTTTTTCAATTATTCATTTCTATGGTGTCTTTTACTTTGGTCTGTTTGCTGCGTCATTTCTTTTTGATTTCTAGTGGTATTCCTAACATTGCTCTCCCCATTGCCCTTCTCTGTTATTCCAAGTTTATTTTCAGCTGATTTAGTTAGTTTCCATGTTTATTCAGCTTTTTAAAGTGATTTTTCTAGTGTCCATACAAATACATATGAATATTTTTATGTTTGGTACCACATGGTTAAGTATATAGATAAATATCAGTTGGTATATAACCCAGCCTGAAGATAAATATATGGATTAATTGATCGATATTTCGATAAGAAATAGAAGCTGAGAATGAATAATTCGGTATATGTAGGTATTTGAGCGCAGAATTGTGCGATGCTGGAATTTGTACATAACACGACAATTTTTACGCGTATACGAGACAGAAAGTAAATATGTTGTTGGAGATGTAAAAAAAAATATCATGTTGTTCCAATGCTATATTTATTCAGAATTTTATCGATTTTTTATCGCTATATGAAGATGTCTAGTTATGTCTGGTTATTCCCTCAATATAAACCGTTGCATGATCAACTTCTTTTCACAGCATGCCCTATACATGTGAAGCCACGGGTCAATTCCCCAGTATGAACGATAAATGTGGGGAAATCTTTAGGAGATGTTACCCCTGTGAACCCAGCAGCTTATTGAGTACAATTTGAGCTGCATTTTTACATAAAGTGACCCTTTGGTCACTCTGCATCCTGCCAACGGGATAGTCATCAAAAATCTGTTAATGGTCAACTATTTTTCAAGCTCACTGCAATGCAAATCTCTATTATCTGTGTCTATAAAATGTAATGTGTATAGAAGGCTATTCTCCATTCTTACTGCAATGCAAATCTTTATTATCATCGTCAATAAAATGCAATGGGTATTCTCCGATCTCACTGCAATGCAAATCTCTATTATCCACGTCTATAAGATGCAAGGTGTATAGAAAGCCATTCTCCAAACTGACTGAATGCAAATCTCTATTATCAATGTTGATAAAATCCCATGAGTATCAATATATTTCATATATGCTGTCAGCTATTACTGTACGGATATATATATATATATAAATTTTGTCTGACAGCTGTTCTATTGTATTACAATGTTCCAGTGTGTCTATAGACTATCCAACATCAAGTACCACGAGGTAGGATCGAAACGTTCGCTTCAGACCCAGAGGCAGACATTTAACCCTTGTCCTACACGGAATTGGACGGTCGGTAAGACCAAACTAAGCTATGTATTTTTACTTACGCATAATTTCCCGTCTACCAAAGTTCTCCGTTCCAGAGTAAAAATAACATTATATATATATATATATATATATATATATATATATATATATATATATATATATATATATATATATATATACATTTAAGCATAACAGATAAAAGATTTTATCGGTTTCATTATATATAAAGAACGAATTTTGAACGAATTGCTCGGTTCATTAAGTAATTAAATTGAGTCACGTTCTTATTAACCACAATAATCATGGATTAAGTAGAATGGGACAAAAAATAAAAAGACTGTCTCCATTACTTCTAAAATGAAATTCAAAATCCAATTTCGGAAATAAAAAAGAAATAAAAGAACTCGTATCATATTGGTTAACATGAAGCAAATTTCTACTATAATTGATTGTTTATATTGATATCATATAAATATTGCCCCGTAATTTGAAAAAATTAAGCAATTTCGAAAGAAAACGTCTCTTTAATATGAAATGATTGAATGTAATTTTCATCTGATTGCGAATGATAGGTTTGTCGTAATTTTCCCTGAATAATGACCTCTTGAATTTGCTAAATTATGTGAATCTGACGTATTCTCGTGATTTATGTACACGTGTTGTGTGCATGTTTGTAGGTCGGACTATCTGTACTACAATATATGTATGTGTGTGTGCGTTTGTGTGAGCATTTGTGAATGTTCATAAAGTCAAGCATGAGTACAATAACGTCCAACAAACGATTGATTAACACAGTAAATTTGATCGGAAGGTTTCTGTACTGTTCAAAAGAGCACTGTTCAAGGTATTATCACTAAATCAAAACAAGTTTTAAAATAAGAATCATAAATTTCAATTAGAACTCAATAAACGTTCCTTGTTTATGATCTCCCACTAAACATATATATATATATATATATATATATATATATATATATATACGTGTGTGTGTATGTGTGTGTTTATCCGTGTGCGTTTGTGTGTTTAAAGCTATGATAATAAGAAATGAAAAAGAAACCAATGTTTGGGGACAAACCAAAAATTAAA
Source organism: Thysanoteuthis rhombus (assembly GCA_963457665.1). Taxonomy (NCBI): domain Eukaryota; kingdom Metazoa; phylum Mollusca; class Cephalopoda; order Oegopsida; family Thysanoteuthidae; genus Thysanoteuthis; species Thysanoteuthis major. The sequence continues at coordinate 3,061,123 of OY735239.1, read as the reverse complement.
GGAATAGATTATTACGAATTTAAACATTAATTTTCATATGTGATCCAATGTAACCAAACCTATGAATACATAAAAGAAACAATCACCTCTTGGGTTCATGCGTTCACTGCAGAACCTCCGGCACTTGATATTTTTTTTAAAGCTTGTTTTGGCAGATCAAGCTATAAAACACATCAAGTCAGAGGAGTATGTTTTGTGATACGAAATGGACTGGGACGGATCAAGCTCAGGTACTGTTTTTCTTTGTTTTCTTTTTTTTTTTTTTGTAAGTACGTGCCGCTCAATAGAAAAAAATGACCGACAAAATGCTACGGAGTGTGTGTGTGTGTGTGTTTGTGTGTGTAAATGATGTCGCATGTTGAGAAAAAACGTTGAAGACAGACTATATAAAAATTGAATTATGAGATACATCGATTGAGAGAAAGTCGAGTTTGAATCAGCTCAATGCCGACGCTATTTAACCAAACCAGAGCAATATAATAGACTGCAAAACTTTTCAATTGTAAATATGTTTATCTCTTCCCTGTACTAAGTTAATCTGTGACATATTTACACGGATGCACACATCTTGCTATAATTCACTGAATGTCAGTCTGTCTATCATTGCATAACTCATGAACAGCCTGAGCAATGATTACAACTTTTTTAGTGGTTACTCGAGGGACCCGGATGTACGTTCTTAGCGTTTCTATTTTTGATAAAGAGGTTTTGTTTTGTTGTTGCTTTGTTTTTGGGGTTTTTTTCTTATGAAGTAAAAAATGTACCTCCTCCGCATAGTACTATCTTTCACAATGTTGTTGAGCTCATCAGAGCGGATATTGGTCCACAATTTCAAATCATCAAACCAAAGCTCTTTGGGCTTTTATTGGGGTTTCAGTTTAGTATTATCGTCAATGTTTGGAACATTATACCATTGCATGAAGGGAGATTACGTCAGTAATTATTTTAGAATATGTTATGTCGATGCTGAGCCTAAACAAGATGGAATTTATCAGTGCTGTGTATATCATCTGGCAGCTACTTCTGGGTCCCAATGAAAATCATTATATATATATATATGTGTGTGTGTGTGTGTGTGTGTGTGTGTGCCTGCGTGTGGGTGTGTGTTAATTCTCATACATATGTTAATATAGCTAAAATGCATACAGTTATTTCTGGGAATTGACATGACACTGGGTTTTTTCATCAGTCATTAGTTTTTTGGAAATTTGAAATTATTTTTTTGTCAGGCCGAACTCTATGAAGTTGGAGGTTTTAAAATTTCAAACATTTACATCTTATATCAATAGATTCACTCTTAAATACTTTTTTTAGTTGGGGAGATTACAATTTATAACGTTAGTTTATGCTAAATTGGTCCCTCAATTTGTGTGCAGCGGCATTTGTTCTTGTTTTGGTTTTGTGTTTTTTAGTGCAGACTTTTCAGTTTTCCAACAAAAGGTGAGACAATTAATGTATCCGTTGATAATTCCATTCGTCCATCTTTTTAACTGATCACCAAACCACAAGTCACGTGACAGCTTCTATTGAATGGTTATCCAGGTCTGTTCATAACATATTGACCCACATACATGCACAACACCCAATTATCCAACTTAAGATACGTATATTTACGTACTTGGAAAGGTGGAAGTGTTCGAACAATACATGCTAACAGACATATTTCTCTCTCTCTCTCTCTCTCTCTCTCTCTCTCTATATATATATATATATATATATATATATATATATATATATATATATATATATATATATATATATATATATATCATCCATTGTGAGCTTATGTAATGCTCTTCCATAGGAATAGAGCACTCTGGTGGATGAGGAGTTTCTGTGTAAGTGTATATATCGCTGAAATTCAGCCTTGCTGATCACTAAGTTCCGTAGTCCAGAGGTAGGATATCGGCCTCCGGGTCCGATGTGAGTGTCTCAATCCTGCATCGCGGTACTGGATGGGATAAAGTCTAGAGCCACACTGAAGAGATAAATACATCGAAACAACTGTCTGTGGATGACACAATAATATATATTAATATATTTGTATACATATATTTGTATATGAATATATATACCACAAGTCGCATACATTATTCCAGAAAAATCGTTATTCCGACAATACCTGATTCTTATTGTAAAGACAACATATCGATTAGATGCACGAATTTTATCGATGAGAATGGTGTACAACTGTAAAGCCCTGTTACATTGCTATATATTCAACTGTGAAGCCCAGTTTCATTGTCGATCTGAGTAGCTGAATAAAGTGAAAAGGGGGTTTACCATTGTCACAGACATAATTTATCAATTTAATCGATATATATATATATATATATATATATATATATATATATACGTGGGTATCCGCGCGTGTAAATTCAATTTGCAAAATTGGTTCCGGTAGCTTTCCCACCCAAACAATTTAGAAGATTAACAATGAAATTGATTCCTGTCGTACGAACCCCTGGCCCCCCCCAAATGAAAGAAGAAACCGGACCTATAAATCCCATCAATCTATCTCATAAAACACTCCTGTGGACTCTGCCAACATTTAACTCGGAGTTTAAAGGCTATCCTTTGTAATGCTCTCCCTTTGCGGGTTGTCAAGACTTTCCTTGTTTTTTGTTGGGTTTTTTTTTCACCCTTTGGCCTATATCATTTTAAATTGCAACTTTTTATTGCTTGCAATATCTTCGGACTTCAGACTTTACGACCTCACTTATATTTTATCGCGTTTAATATTTTCCTGCACATTGTTGATAAATCAAAGTGAATCAAAATACGTGAGACTCTAATTCGCGAGACGTATCAAAAAGTCAGTATTGTTTATAACTTTTGAGAAGAGTCATTAACACTCGATTTTTTCTTCAGACATTCTAATCTCTTCTTCCCATCTTTGATATTAATACAGTGTTTTGGTGACCAGCTTTGCGGTTAACGTTTACATTTTCTATTCTATAATGTTAGTTGTTTTTTGTTGTTTTGCACCGCCATGGGAAGATATAGATAAAAGATATGCTCTCTACTTACGGATATTACGTAATACACCTGGAGGAAACTATAGAATTAATTGGCTGAATCATAGTGTTAACATTGAAGATGGGAAGGAGAGATTTTGAAGTCTGGAAAAAAATGAGAATAGCGACCTCTGGTAGTTCCATATAACAATTTTTGAATAATTGCATTTATTTGGCTGATACAAAAGTTTCCATGATTTTTTTTGCTAAAATTCGTAGAAATTCAAAACACCAGTATTCACTTATCAGATCATTCTCTATGAACTAACCCCAGTACCTACAAGATAGAGTATTTTTTGGTATAAGGTTGAGGCAAAATTGCCCAGGATCTTTAGAAATTTATTAGATCGTTATTCAATCTTTGCTTTTGATTCAACTAATGTACAAAAGACATGCACGTATACACACACAAAACTACACGCCCAAACTTACTCTTATATATATATATATATATATATATATATATATATATATATATATATATATATATATATAATTATAAATTGCGTTATTTATATATACATATACATTTATAGATGTGATTGTAAATTGCGTTATCATACATATACATATATAATATATAATTCATATATATGTGTGTGTGTGTGTAAACAGATGGATAGATAATAATCGAACCTGCCACTGATAGGGTAGCTGTTTCAACGTAGCGGTACTCTTACCATTGAGCTAAATAGCTGCAAATAATACAAAGTACCAGGTAACTGCTTCCACACCAGATTCTGATCTCATTCATTCTCGATATATTCGTTTCTTTTATCGTAACAGTTATGTATTTAGGAAGGGGTTCACAAAATCGAATGGAATTATTATAAATTGCGTTGTATAACATAGAAAACTTATTTGAAATGATTTCTCTTCATTACACTATGAATATATCATTCATCCTAAACAACATAGATAGAATGAACAATCTAAGAAAATGGGGCTACTGCAGGAATGAACGTTGCCACCTGGTGATCATCTAAAATAAGTTTCTATATCATAACGCAATTAATGATCATTCCGTCGGATCATATATATATATATATATATATATATATATATATATATGTGTGTGTGTGTGTGTGTGTGTGTGTGTGTGTATATATAAATACATAATATGAACTGTAAAGAGTGAGACAAACTCGGGAGTTTAGTGTTGGGTTTATTCAACTGTAAATACTTTTTTGGTTAATGATCCACAAATGTTTTGGGAGGTATTCCCATCTTCAGTAGTGTGTGCTGTGTGAGTATGTGCTTTTCATCATCATCATCATCATCATCATCATCATCATCATCATCATCATCAGTCTTTTAGCGTCTGTTGTTGGACATAGACCTTCCCCAGGATTTGCCACACTTCTCTATCATGGGCGTCGCGAAGCCAGTACTTTCTGAACTTGTCTGGCTCGTCTCTCCATCTAACATTTTGCTGGCTTCGGTTGCGCATGTGGTCTCGGGGAATCCATGTTGTGAGTAGTGATGTCCATCGATTGTCTGCCATTCTTGCAACATGGCCAGCCCACCGCCATTTGAGATTTTTTATGGATTCTATGATGTCTCTAACTCTTGTCTTTTCCCGGATGTACCGTGCTGTTTTGTGGTCTCTCCATTATTCTTTCATATGCACGTTGCCCGGTTCTCAGCTTACGGGTCTGTCTCTTGATTAAGTTCCATGTTTCAGCTCCATAGGTGACTATTGGGAGGATGCATTGGTTATACACCCTTCTCTTCAGGATTAATAGGATCTTATTATTTTAGAAGGTTGAGCTAGCTCTGCCAAAGGCTTGCCATCCTAGTGTGATGCTTCGCTTGATTTCTTCTTCTTTTGAGGGTCTCATGGAGATTCGTTGCCCTAGGTAGATGTAGTGGTCTACTTTCTCGAGTTCTGTGTCCTCGATTTCGATCTTAGTGTTTACACCTCCAATGTGGTTGTTGCACATGATCTTCGTCTTGCTGAAATTCATGTGTAGGCCGACTTTCTTGCTCTCTTCATTTAGTTCATCTATCATTAGTTGGAGGTCGTGTAGGTTCTCTGCGAAAAGGGCTATGTCGTCTGCGAATCTGAGGTTGCTCAGATACTTGCCGTCTATTTTAATTCCTTTACTCTCCCAGTCTAGCCTTCTGAAGATCATCTCGAGGCAGGCTGTGAAGAGTTTAGGTGAGCTGGTATCACCTTGTCTTACTCCTTTCTGGAGCTGGAAGGGGTCCGAGTCTTTATGTAGCCTGATGAATGAGCTGCTGTGATTGTATATATGAGTATATGTTCCAACACTTCAACATATACTGGATCTACACCTTGCCAACTGATGGCCTCCGTGACCTTAGGGATTTCTACTGAGTCGAACGCCTTTTTGAAGTCGATAAATGCTACGTAAGTGGTAGTTTATACTCTGCTGCTTTTTCTTTCAGTTGATTTATCGAGTGCAGGTGGTCCATGGTCGAGTAGCTTCTTCTAAAGTCAGTCTGTTCACGTGGCTGGTTTTCATCGAGTGTTTTTGTGATTCGGTTGGTGATGATCTTTGTGAAAGGTTTGTAAATACAGTTGAGTAGGCTCATAGGCCTGTAGTTGTTGAGTGCTTTCGGGTTTCCTTTTTTATATAAAAGCAGTATGATAGCAGTGTTCCAATCGTCAGGGACTTTACTGTGCTTTATACATAAGTTGAAGAGGACAGCCAGTTTCTGAGTGATGATTTTACCTGTTTTTCAGAGTAGATCGATGGTGGTGTTGTTTGGTCCAGGGGCAGTTCCTTTCTTTGTCTGTTTAATGGCTTCTTTCACCTCCCACAGGGTTACTTTTGGGAAGTCCTCGAGTTGATTGCTCATGTCTTGTGTATCTTGCTCATTGTTTTGTAGTCCTTGTTTGGACAAAGAAAGTTTTAGGTAGAATTCTTTGGCACGTTGAACAATCCTGTCTCTGTCTGTTGTTGGGTTTCCATTTTCCTCGAGTATGCTAGTTATTTGCCTTCGTCCCGAGTTGAGGAGTTTGTTTATAGCTTTGAAGCCCCGACTTTTTTCAAGAGTTGATTCAATGACTGCCGTCGTGTATCTCCTTCTGTCTTCCCTTCGTTTCTTCATGATTATTTTGTTTAGTTCAGCCTCTTCAATTTTCTCTCTCGTTAATGTCGGTGGCTTGAGGTTTCTGCGTTTTTCCATGAGATTTCTAGTCTCATCCAAGATTTTGCTAATGGGTTGTTTGCTCATTGGCTTGAACGTAGAGGCTACTTCAATTATTGACACTGTCATTTTGTTGCTTAGTTCGTTGATGTTGGTGTTGTCTTGTTCAGTAAGAATTCTGAATCTGTTTTTCAATTCGAGCTTGAAAGATTGAACATGCTCTTTTGGTATGTTTAGAGGCTGTGGTTTTGTATGGAACATTCTCCTGTGTTCTTTATTGGTGTTTATTTATACTTTACATCGTAACATTCTGTGGTCGCTGCCTTCATTGACTTGATTTAAGACTTGGATGTCCTTGACGATATCGTTTTTGTCCGTTAGGATGTAGTCTATTTCGATCCATGTTTCGTGATTCGGGCTCTTCCAAGTCCATTCCCTATTGGGTCCCTTCTTGAAGAAGGTGTTCATGATTTTGAATCCATTTGCCGTTGCAAAGTTTACAAGATCTTCTCCACTCTCGTTGCACATTTTGTATCCAAATTTGCCGACGCAATTTTCATGTCCTTGTCCTACCTGTGCGTTGAAGTCTCCCATGATAACATTGAAGTATTTTCTGGTGTCTTGGAGTAGGGAGTTCAAGTCATCATAGAAGTTGTCTATTTCCTGTTGGGTTGATTGCGAAGTGGGAGCGTAGACTTGGATTATATTGAGTTTGTATCGTTTTGAAAGTTGTATGGTGACGCTAGCTACCCGGTCAGAGACGGCTTTGAAGCCAGTTACATTGTCTTTCAGGTTCTTATTGATGAGAAAGCCAACTCCACTTTGTTTTACTTTCTCTTTACCGTAGCTGTAAAGAAGATTCTGCTTCTCAGTTCGATTAGTTCTCCGGGTCTTCTTACCTCACTAATGCCTATGATGTCCCATTTGACATTTCTGATATCACTTTCTAGATCAGTTAGGTGCATGTCAGTTGACAGTGTTCTGACGTTGTATGTGCCTATGTATAAACCTGAGTCCACCATTCAGAGCTTTACTTTGTGAGTAAAAAATTGTATCCTGGCTGCTTGGGGCATCCTGCTGTGTGAGAAGTCCAGCCAGTGATGAAGTCAATGGTTAAGTAGCAGCAGTAGGTCTTGGAGAGGACAAAATGTGTCCAGGTAGGAGGAAAGTGATGCGGAGTTAGATTATTTTTCTACTAAGTTCCAATCAAATCTGACCCGGAACAGGTGTGAGAACTGATTTGAATCTCATTTCAAACATAACATTTAAACGTCATTATAGCCAGATGATGTGACCCTGACTGCATAATTCTTTGATGCAAAGAGAATCTCCTCAGTGAACAAGTATTTTTTTTGCTAGTAAATCCGACCCCTAACAGCTGAGAAACGATTTGGAGCTTGACCGACCGACCGTAATTTAAATAGAAAGAAAAATTTAATCTGACATAGTGCTATGTCCTTCTCTGAAACAGCAAGAAGCCGTATTGGCCACAAAACAATTAATACTTAGAATGAATGAGATTGAAATAGTCTTTCATAATGATTTTTTCATTAAGAATACACATACAATTTGAAAGAAATGAAAATTGGTATATCAAAAAATCTCAACTAAAAATTGAATACTCTGCTTCAGAAATTATAAGATTCAGTAGCACCGATGGTTAGTAGGTAACATGTATGCGTCTGTGACTTTGCAATATGTTCCCGTTTCTCTGCGAGATATTGTAAATAATTACATAACATTATTCATACACATTTAGTGCATGTAGAAGAATGGACTCGCATGTGTATCTAAATTTTGTTAAGAAAACTCCCCTTCCCCGAGAGATTATTCCGACTCTGGAAAAGCAGAATAATTACCTAAAGTCTGATTTCCGAGTGTCTTGGAGCGCTTCTCACGTTATTTTGGCCTGAATGATTCATCGTTAATTTGAAATCTCAAATCGATATTCGACCAATTATATCCATATATCGTCCAACTTCTTTTGCAAGGAAAATGAAATGGTTAATGGTATTTTTCATTATAAAATGGAAAAAAGTACACAATAAAATTCTGAACATATATATATATATATATATATATATATATATATATATATATATATATATATATAGTTGCCAAATCTATTCATTATATAATATCATCGAAATAGTTTCTTAGTAATTAGATTATATGGATGGATGCTTGAATATCTACTTAATATTGTATTATTTTTTATTATTGAAATTATTAAACGAACTATATTGATAATGAATATTTTAAATCAGTCCCCGTTGGCCAAGGTAGACGATTGTTGAACAGCTTACAATACAGTTAGTGATTAGTCAGTGCTACATCTCATCCCTCCTGGCAATGCAGATGGCTTCCAAAAGAATAAGAAGTATTAGCAATGCTACAAAGGGTGCGTCCCCAATCGGTTACGGAACCCGGTATTCCTAGATGGCCACCCATCAAAGTTCTGGCCAGGCTTTACGCTGCTCAACTTCTAGCGTGATTAGACCGATTATGGCAAATCGTGATATATTCCTAATACAACGCAGATGTTGTATTCACATACTTGTAATTGGTTTATCCAAAAGTTCCCAGCGCTTTCAAATTTACAGTTGATAGTGTTCTTCGAATTATTCCCTGTTCACTTCAAGGAAACGATATCAAATCTATATTTGCCTTACTGACTCAAAAAACCGACAAGCTGATTGATGCTTATACGTCGTTTTACTTTTTAAAAAATCTCTCATTTGCTTTACACGCCGGCATAGTCAACCCCAGGTCAGTTTTTTATGGCATTTAATTCTTCAAAATTTCATTACGTTTTCTGTGAGCTTCATTCGCCTAAAATTTCTAGCGCAGTCTCATGGCACACAAAGATTAAATCTTAGCTCACTCGACTGCATCGTTGTCGCTGAGCTTCTTGAGAAGTTTTCGATGGCGTAATATTTCTTCAATATTGCAGTGCATTTTTTACGAGCTCCTTCCATCTCGAATTTCCAGAGCATCCCCCAAACCTGCAATGATTGGATCTAACCTTATGGTCCTGTTTGCTTGCTTGACTGAATCGTTACCGCTACGCCGTTCGACCAGTTTTGATCCGAGGCTCATGGCCCTGCCTTAACGATTAAATTGCCTTTGCTCGCGTTGCTGGTCGGCATCGTCAACACTAAGCTACTTGAGTAGTTTTTGATGGCATTTTATTTCTCTAGCATATCAGTACTTTTTTTATAATCCTTTTTCACCCCAGCATAGCCCTACAGCTTGTATTGATTGAAACTAAGCTCACGCTTCTGTTTTTACGATTCACCGACACAGTCCCACAAACGGACAACGAAGTGCAGACTCAAACTAAGTTTAATTGTCCTTCATTTTGTCCGTAAGCCTCTGGCCGATGACTCTTTGATCTCCAAGCAGTTTACAGCCAGTAGTCAAGCTTTGAACATGAATTAAACATTTGCGAAAAGTTCCTGACGCCCACGTTGACATGTTCCCGCGGATTTTCTTCCCATAAATACCCGGAGGTAAATCCCACTGGACCTGTTCCTTGATTTTATAACTGTCCCTCGATAATATTGTCTCTTAAGACCCGACAAACTCTTCTCATTAATTTCAACTTAGGACTAATCTCTTACTTTTTCGATACAACCGTGTACTGAGTATTGCATGAATACGTTAGTCATTTTATAAGCTGGCGTGTAAGTATGATTCAATACTCGAGAGTGTCTCTTTACATGGATGTGTCTACATCGTATTTGTTGCCTGTATCTTTGCGTTCACTTATGTGATTAGCTTTGGTTTTCAAACTGTGAGATAATAATGTGTTGCAACTATGTCCGCAGTATGCTACGTAGAATTTTCCGTTTCAGTTTTTGACGACGGAAATGTTTTAGCTTAATTCGTTTTGTTCTCACAGTTGGTGTGCAGAATGCCATTATAAGATAAAGTTTGAAAGTCACTGGTGTACATACTGTTAGTCGCAAGTATCAGTATGTTTATGTTACTGAATTATCTTATCTGAATATGTACTCTGCTTCTCCCAAAATTGAAAGTGTTGTGGATTCAGGCACAAACGAGAAATTGTTAGTAAGACCGAATTCTGCTGACGGCACCTGGTATTCCTCCGGCATATTCAACATGAATTGGCCGTAACTCATTACATATATATATCAACTTTTCCAACTTGAGAATAGAGCACTCCGGTAGATGGGGAATTCATGCAAGAGTGACTATATCTTTTAAATTCAACCTTACCAACTGTCTATTTCTGCGTAGGGCAGCTACTGGGTTTGAAGCGAAGGTTTCGATCCTACCTCGTGCTACTTGATGTGATGATGAATAGTCTATAGCCACACTGAAGAGTTGTCTCTGGATGACACAATTACTTAATCATTAATATATATATATATATATATATATATATATATATATATATATATAGTCTAGGCTCCGATGGATGAATCAGTAAATCACTTGGGAAAGGACACATCTATGCTCTACTGCTAGGTCAGTACTTCCCTGAAGAAAAAATAACTTAGTAAACTGCTTTCTATACTGGAGAATATATTTTATAAATTGTTATACAAAGGATACTTGTATCAAGAATTTTAGGTCAAGTTTTGAATAAGATCCTTAATATTGTTTTCTAAGACAACCAATAACCGTTAACAAAGGTGTTCGGTAGAACAGAACTAAACACTTTCCATAAGAAATTCATTATTCGTGTCGGGATTATATTCAATATCCGCGGCATATGTCAACAAATGTATAACTAAGAATTTAAATCCAACTTCCAAGTCCTGATGCAGTAATTGTGCCTCATAGTAATTTTTGAATTGATTTATGAACCCAACTCGACATGCTAGACGAAACTTCAGTGAAAAAGAATGTATTGGGCGGATGTTCCATTCAAATGAAAAAAGATGAGTCCTTTGTTCAATTATGGTGTAATTTTTCTGTAGTGCTTCAGTCTAAAAAAGGATTATATGCCCCAAAGCAAGTTATTTCAATCTATTTACAATCAAACTTCATAAGCTATTGTTTAAAAAGGAAAGACCTGTGTAATTTGATAGCTATACCACAAAGGAAGTCATTGTGGTTGTATCAGCTCCAAGATTCAATCATTCTTTTTGTGGCCAATTGCCCGAAACATCACAAATATTCACAGAGAATCGAAGAACATTCGGAGATACTATTTGGGCAGTCAGAGAAAAGTTGGACTAATTGTGTTGTGCAGACAAATAGCTAAAATTTAGGGCAATCAACTGTGTATGGATTTGCTTGAAAATGCTGTCACCTTTTTCATTATCTATTGCTAAGATTTCCGCAAAATTTTCATAAAAATTCATTGAAAACCCTTGAAGATTCATCATGTGGGCGGACCAAAAACTTTTGGAAATATGTTGTGGTTGATGGCACTTTGCTAAAACGTAAGGGGGATAATCTTTGACTAATCCCCTTCAGAATTCTCTCGTAGCCTACTGCAGACGTTTCAACAAAACTTCATGCAGAGCTATTGTGTGAACAGACAAATAATTTTTCAATATTTTGTGGTTTTTACGGATAGCTACGGAGTAGGGGAGGTATTTGTGCATGAATCCAATCACACTTTTATAAATATTCAATGAATGTACGAAGACTGGGGTCCCAAAACGTGATGAGAATCATTTCTAGAGAGAGTGTGTTTAGTACAATCAAAAATAAAATTTCAAATTTTAATTTATCAATCTTATCACACACACACACACAAACACACACACACACACACACACATTCGCACACACACATATATATATAGTAATTAATGCTCCTCTATTCAGGGTTGAGCACACTTTAAGTGGAGTAACTTGTTCATTGTAAGCATTATGCAATGCTCTTCCATAGGAATAGAGTACCCCGGTGGATAGGGGTTTTAAGCATAAAAATAGAATATATTGCTTAAATTCAGCATTACTGACCGTCCAGTTCCGTGGCTCAGCGGTAGGGAACCGAGCTCTGGGTCTGAATCGAAGGTTTCAATCCTGCCTCATGGTATTGGATGGGATAATGGATTGTCAATAGCCACACTGAAGACTTGTAATACAACGAAACAGCTGTCTATGGATGACACAATTATATATATATATATATATATATATATATATATACACACACACACACACACGTGTGTGTGTGTTAAGTCTATTCAGTAGTAATAGATTTTAAGAATTGAACTTAAAGATTTGTTTTGAAATTTAATTAAACATGTCCTCTTTAAAAGGTGTCAATTTTAACGTTTTGAGGCTGCAGTTTTCATTCACACATGCACACACTTACACACATACATGTATCTGTGTGTGTGTGCATGTGTGTGTATGTGTTAAGAAATGAAAAAAAATGATCCAATAATGATTATAAATATTATATTTTTTGCCTTTAATTGTTTATCATATTTATGTGCTTAGGCCAAATCATATATTATCGTTTAAAGACGGTTAATCTTTTTAAATGAGTTTCTATATTGAATAACGCAATTTATACTTATATGTATGAGTGTGTCTGTCAGTCTGTCTGTCTGTCTGTCTCTGTCTCCCTCTGTCTCTCTGTCTCCCTGTCTCTCTCTCTCTCTCTCTCTCTCTCTCTGTATATATATGTATGTATATCTATATACATTACTTTATTTTTATATTTTAGTGTATGCATGTATGTATATAAACGCATACTGAAAACACATATACGCAGAAATATATGTGTTGGGTATGACAGAGAGGAGGAGCTTAATCACCCCAAGCCCTCAACAGAGACAATTCATTTGGGTGCTAGCCATTCCGATAATAACAAAAAGAAAAACCAGAAGCAAGACCAAATCCTTCATTGAAGTTAACGTTCAGCAATTTTATAACTGGATTAGGTAATCTGCTTTTAACTGCTTGGTGTCCGTAGAAGCCATTTGCCATTCTCTGAATGCCCAGGATTATGGGACCTATTATCAGGTGATTTACGCCCGAACTGAGTCAGATGGATCATGGGAAGGATGACGCGTAGAAGGGACGTTGGAAAACGGGAATTTAAAGACGGACACGTGACTAAGGCTTACAAGGATTGGTTGAAAAGCAGGATATATTTGGCAGAGAGGAAGAGACGGAGTTGGTAACAGTGCAAGAGTGGTTGGAAGAGGAAATGAAAGTAGAAAGAAGTGAAGAAAGAAAGAAATGGTGGAAGAAAAATATGATGCTAGTTTGGAAGTAAAAGAATGAAAGAAAATTAAGAAATAAATTAAATGGAAGGAGGAAAATAAACAGAAGAAAAGAAGAAAGAAAAGAAAAGGTTGAAATATAGGAAAAAAGATGTCTGGCTCGGACAGAGAAGGAAAGAATCGGAGAAAAAAGAAACGAAGAAAATAAAGAATTATACACGAAGGTATCGTAAAAGCACAAATGTATAAGTATTTTAAAAAATGAAGAAAATCGGAAGAAGAAATAAGGAAAACAAAGGATGAAGCAAAACCAAAATAAAGGTGGGGATGAGAAGGGAAGGAAGAAAAAAGGAAACGAAGAAGAAGGTAAGAGCAATGCGCAGAAAAGAATAGAAGGGTACAGAAGAGAGAGAGAGAGAAAGAGAAAAAAAAGAAAGTAGAAAAGGTTAAAAAAAACACAAAAGTGAGAAAGAATGAAAAACAAGAAGTGAAAAAAGAACGAAATGAAAAGGGAGACAAAAAAAGAAAAAAGAAGCATGATAGAATAAAAGGAAGAAAGGAAAAGAAAAGGATTAGAAACGAAAAAAGGGGAGAGGGAAAGGACTAAAGAAATGAAAACAAAAGGAAGAAAAAGTGAAAACAAATATAGAAAAAGAAACAAACAAAAATGAATATTTATTCATTCATTAATTAAATAAAAATGCCTCTAGGGGCATCCTTCGTAAGCAATTTACATTAGAAATACGTATCCAACATTAAAATATACATTAATTCACTTTATAAAAATGTATGAAACTCAATAAAAATAAATTGTTGTTTAAATGGTATACAAATAGTTTTAAGTTTACAAGTACGAATAAACATCTATTAGGCGCTTTTTATTCATTTATCTTTCCTAAATCATTCTACATATTTTAGCTTATAAGTCCCCAGATTGCCTTAATTTATTTTCTATATATAATCTAAATTTATCTAAATTATCCTTGAAATTTATGGCAAGCCATCGACAGAGCAAACCCAACCTTCAAGAGTAAGAAAATATCAATAGTCTTAAAAGGGAAGGTATAAAACCAGTGCAAATTTCCCAATAGTCACTCATTGAGCAGAAACTTGGAATTCAACCAAGAGCCCTTAAAACCACTTTTTTTGTAGAAAGAGTTTAAATTTACTTCGCTTACAGCCACCTTGGATTGTATTCGAGTTAAAACTACTTATTTATCAATTCTTTATAAGATAAAAGTTAGAACTTCACCAGTTAAGCAATTTTGCCGTCTCGACAAAACAGTTATGGTGAGTAAGTTCGTAGATATGTTAGACTTGTCAGCCAGGCCATGAAAACCGTCTAGCAAGCACTCGGTTGTAATTCCAAATCATGGTAAGGAAATGTTAATTTTATATATAGGTTCGGTTTAACGTGACGTGATAGACAAACAGTGGAAAGTTTACTCTCCCAAATTAGATTGTTCTTGTTTCTGGGTGAGAGAAAAAGTAAACTCCAACTTCGACAAAAGTTCGACAGAAAGTAAATCGTTAGAAAACGAAGCAGGGAAGTAACGCTGAGGTGGAAAAAGTCGTTAGTACAGGGTGTTTCCATAAATGCTACAATATTAACAAGGTATAATCTAATTGCACGTAAATTTTATGCTACAACAATAGTCACTCGACAGCTCAGCACTCGGATACGTTAGTATGTTGCAGCTGGAATGATTCACCATGCACTAGCCTCATTCGAGCATCATTTCCTTTCTGTTGTGTCAGCTATTTCGTTTCCGATGCAAACGTTTTTGAAATGAAATAGGTATGAGCCTGTATTCAAGTTGAAAGGAATCACACCCACCATCTATCTTATAGCTACGATGTATGTGTTCTTAGCATCTTTGTTGAAATATCTGAGTAATCTACGTTCTTAAAAGATGTTTTTAAGATTTGAATTGACGTATTTCACCGTGTTTGATTTGATATCATAAATAATCTGCTATTCCACATTGAGCTATAATTTCGAATGAAATATGCTCTATCCCATGTATACAAGTGTATATACACACATGAATAACAATTATGCTTCCGGAGATATTATGTAGTTTGGTTTGTTAGCTCAAAATTTTGGGGGGTTAATCTGGATCACATCAGGTTTACATAAATTTATTAAATACAATTTGTCAAAACGGCAGCTGTATCCTTTTGAAACATCCTGTAGGGGAAAAAATAAGGGACATGGATGAAAAATGAAGGGATACAAAATATAGAAAGGCGTCAGATAATAACAAAGAAAAAAAAAACACTCAAAGGAAAGCCAATCTTCCTCTGCAGAAGGCGGGAAGAAATTTACAGATAAAGGGATATAAAACTTCTAAGAATAAGTCCGTTGAATAATTTCTTGGGTTTTATGGAAGGATCGTTTAATCCCGGCTCGTTTCGTAAAGGTAATGCGAGCCTTGCCATGAAAGACCGGCTTTGTTGTGGAGAGCAAGGTTCAAAAGAGCATCTAAATCCCGGCAAGAACAAAGAAAACGTAGCTATTACGAGCGATATATCATATGGGAGAGAGCGAATAACATTAACGTCAAAGATCATCCGTGTGATCAAAGTCCAGAACAGAAGAACTAGTTTCACAGATTGACTTCGGTAACCAATGTTGAGAGTTGGGATGGCGGGTTTTGTGATGATCATCATAGCTGAGAGAAAAAAAAAAATCAAAATCTACACTGATCAATGTGACCCAGTGGTAAAGTGCTGATCGCCAGTTAAGTAGACCGTGGCTCAATCAACAACCAAATCAATTAAAGACTTAAAAAAAGGGATATTCAATGCTTCTTTGCTGACCCGAAGGGTTAGGATTGAGGAACCTGTCTTAGAGGGTAAGGGTTTGAGGGAAAATTATGTTATACATACCAGTTCTCTTAGGATCACCAAACTTGAGCAACATTGAAATTGATGACCATTGGAGAATACCGAGTGCAGTTAGCAGGACTAGGCTTCAACAGGCCGGAAGAGTGTTCATCTAATCGTTGCCCGTGTGTGCCAAACGTTATACATAACACAAAAACTACCGAGAGTTGAACCAAATTTTCAACAGATGTCATAAGCAAACCCCTTGATAGCCAACCCATTTAAAGGGGCTCATATACTGATATGATGATAACAAATAAATTCTATTCATCTGCTTTCGTTGTATTTTTGTTTTGTTTTTTCACTTTACATAATTGTACATGAGCAAATTTACCCATTGTCCAACTGAAAATAAGTAAATTTAAGATAATCACTGTCCTGGTCGCAAAATCAAATTTGAAGTGTGAAATTGATATATTCATATTTTTTCATGTCTGCTTGCCTTGATATCGAAGGCCAAGATTTGTCATCAGCTGTGACTGATACAGAGGACAATAAATACAACATGCTTGACTGTTTCGCTTTACACATTCTTCAAACAGCTCTTTGTATGCACCCAAGAGGCGTTGGAGCCCCAGATGGGCTTTTCAGGGGTCATGGTCAGAAAAAGATGGGAATGGTTGAAATGGAGGAGCAAGTGCTACAAACAATTCAGTCTGATCTTCAGTGATCGAAAATCTGTCCTAAAGGATCAATTGATGCGAGTCCAACAAAACCTTAGAATAGTGGGCGAGACCCCCATTAAGTGCTCTATGCTTTTGGCCTTGTTCTGTACGAAGCTAATCTTAGTAAATACCTTTGAAGGCACTTTCCATAGGGTGATGACTTGGAAACTTGGCACGCAGACTAATTTGCTTATGCAGTTTGGTCAAACTTCTCTAATTGCCCAGGTCTTTGAGCCTCGTCATCTCACTGAAAACAAAAACAAAAACAATACGACTCTAGTGATTTCAATCTTCAGTAAGTGCTCAAATATATCATGCAACACTATTATTATTTTTGGGGTTGTCAGTATTATTTTCTGATTTCTGATTTGCAAAAAGTACAGAGAATGGTCATTATTCCCTTAAACCTTGTATTGCTTTTGTAGCCAGAATAGTGATATTCATATGCAATTGTTTTTCTCATTTCATGTAGTTATGAACGATCAAATACATCCATCGCCCAGTTAAAAATAAGTAAATTTAAAATTAACACTGCCCTGGTTGCAAAATCAAATTTTGAAGAGTATAATTGATATATTCTTTACTTTTGAAGCTTAAACAATAAGAAATCAACCGTTATAAACAAAAGCCATTGTCAGTTTTGCTTGGTGTTATTTGTAACTTTGTATCCGACTCAGCTATGTTTAATGTATATTTTTAAAGTAAAATATGTTAAGTGAATATTTCATATTAGTAATCATGCTAAGCAAGTATTATTGCAGTAGTCTCGATAGCCATTTGGAATCCCATTCTTTGAGTTTTGTGCAGAACTAAATTTAATGAAAACCTTGCCATTGTAGTGAGTTTGTTCCTTACTGGATGGCCCAATATGGACGCATTTTAAAGCAAGATTAGATTGCTAAACATTACTATACGACGTCAGTCCTTATCATTTATTTTCAAAATATATTTAAATCTTATATATCTTCATATTCTTCGAGTATATATATATATATATATATATATATATATATGTATATATATATATATATGTATATATATATATATATATGTATATATATATATATATGTATATATATATATATATACATATATATATATATATATATATATATATATATATATATATATATATATATATATATTGGTAGTTTATTGTGTTGATATTTCACTGTGCAAATGTACAGTCTAGCCGTTGAAGTGTGGTCAATAATATTGCTTTACTGACCATTATTAGCACTTGAATTCCCAGACCCTGGAAAGAAACTTTCTTTCAAGTCTGCTTGCCTTGATATCGAAGGCTAAAGTTTGTCACCTGCTGTGACTGATACAGAGGACAATAGTTTCAACATGCTTGACTGAATTGCATTTTTCTAACGGCTCATCGTACGCTGCCAAAACATCCTTCAAAACCAATCCTATGTTTGCTTTCGAAATCAGGGACAAACTTTCTGAAAATCATTGCAATACCGTCAGTTGCGGTTAAAAATCTCTCGTAAAGTTTGAAGGGAAAAATTGATATTTTCCGTAGTTTCCATCGCTTAGGAAAAAAACACTTATTACTCAGGATCAGAGAGAAAAATTCGAATGGAATAATTGACAGTTTCTTCACTTTATAGACATAATCTGTCGGAAAATAACACTTATCACCCAGGATCAGAGACTAAAGATTGAATGGAATAATTGACCATTCTTAAACATTGTAAACATAATCAATCAGAAAATAACATATAATGACACGGAAGTATAAAACTATTCCCTCAAAATACAACGCATTATTTGCAATGTCTTCCACTGGCTGCAGTTGAAAATTTGCTTTTAGATTTTATTCCAGCGATTTAAGAAGATACAGAATTCACAGGATTGATGTTATCTTCCTGATTCTTCATTGAGATGTTCTTTATGCCTCATATCTTTTGTGCTCCGATTCTCTCTTACCTCTCAATGCCATCATTTGAATGAACCCAATCCTTTTTTTTCTTTTCTATCTTATCATCTCTATTCGGTAAACATCCATGCATTCTTCTGCATACTGCTTGTCTTATTGTTTTCCTCCCACCATCTATCCCTGCCAGCTACATGCTGTCAGTCTCTCTCTTCCTCTTACCCTTAATATTTCTAATCAATTTCCTGCTCTCAATTACTTTCACTTTCACCTTCACTTTCACTTTGAAAACGATGGCAACGTGGCCCCTTTTTTTCTCCTAGGCTGCCGCAGACATGCGCAATAACTGCCAATTACAGCGTTCAGGAAACCAGGGGCCCTCCCTTTTTACAGTGTTTAATGCATTTCACCTTTCTCTCTCTTTCTTTTTATATTATCTGTTTCCATTCTATTCTTCATCATCAAACACATTTCTATTTTCTGTTTCGTATCTTCTTGAATCCACTGTGTTGTCTCTTTCTATCTCAGCGTCCGTCAAATCAGCTCAGTTGGAAAACGATACTTTCAGCTTGACTTTTTCTCACTGTTTCTTTTTTTCCCCTTCTCAGTCTGTTTATATCAATTTCAGATTGTTAATTGTTTTTTTAATCCCCTTGTCATTATTTCTATCTCACATCTCGCACTCTCTCATTGCAAAACATAACTCTCCCTTTTTTCTGCTCCTTTCAATCTCCTTTTTCTTCTTTAATTATCTCTGTTATCTCTCTTAAATTGCCCTACTTCCATCAGTAAGTGATGAGCATTCACGTGCCCTAGTTTGGATCCCTTGTTTCAGTTCTACTTTCACTTTCACTTTCACTTTCACCTTCATTACTCTGCATTCCTTTCTTCGGTATTCAGAATCTACTTAAAGCTCCCTTTGTATTCCCATCCAACACGGCATTCGATCTCCTTTAATCAGGAGATGCTTTCATTCCGCTTTACTCTATTGGCATTACAATTCTATTTGCTCCAGAAACAATTCTATGCGGTCTAAAAATCGCAGATGAAGCATAATAATTGTTTCACTGGATTGTTTTAAAAAAACAATGGAAAAAGGATATCAATCCAAATCATTCATGAAAGAATTATCTGTTTACTGCTATCCATCTAACTATCGATCTATCTATCTATCAATCCCAGTGTGTTCATTTCAAATAATCTATCTATCTATCTATTTATCTATCTATCTATCTATATATTTATCTATCTATCTTTCTATCTATCTATCTATCTATCTATCTATCCATCCATCTATCTATCTATCTATCCATCCATCCGTCGATCCATCCATTTATCTATCTATCTATCTATCTATCTATCTATCTATCTATCTATCTATCTATCTATCTATCTATCTAATTTCAGTTTATTCATATTTATCAATCTATATCGATTTATCTATCTATCTATCTCAGTGTGTTAATTTCAATTAGTCTATCTATCTATCTATCTATATATTTATCTATCTATCTATCTATCTATTTCAGTCTATTCATATCTATCAATCTATATCGATCCATCTATCTATCTATCTATATATCTATCTATCTATCTCAGTATGTTCAATTCAATTGATCTATCTATCTATTTATCTATCCATCTATCTATCTATCTATCCATCTATCAATCCATCCATCCATCCATCCATCTATCTATCTATCTATCTATCTATCAATCTATCTATCTATCTCAGTCTGTTCATATGTATGTATGTATGTATGTATGTAATTATCAATCTATCTATCTATCTATCTATCTATCTATCTATCTATCTATTGATCGATTGATGTAGCTTGAATCAATATTCCCCCTTCCTTTGTCCATTACTGTTGGATAACCTTTTTTATTTATTAATTCATCTGAATGTTGTTGCATCTATCAAACCATCTATCTATTTCTATATTGTTTACATCTATCTATCTATTTGAATCTGGTAATATCTATCAATCTCTTCCTCCTCAGTTTTTATTCATCTATCTATCCATCTATATATCTATCTACCAATCTCAATGTTATTCAGATCTGACTATCTATCTATCTAACTAACAATATACATATGTGTGTGTGTGTGTGTGTGTGTGTGTGTGTGTGTTTTCTTGATCTTGTCATTATTCTCTCCACCGACTGATCGTTCTACACCAGTCTTACCTCATGCAATTCCTAAGGCGGATTTTCCACTTGGAATATTTACACTGCACAGTATCGTTATTCGTTGCAGAGTACATAGAGTAAATCACCGATATCTTCGTATATATATATATGTGTGTATATATATGTATATACATATATATATACATGTACATATATATATATATATGTATGTATGTATATATATACACACACTTATATACATATATATATATATTATATATATATATATATATGTATGCATATATATACACACACTTATATATATATATATATATATATATATATATATATATATATCAGGAATCATCAAACAGGGTATAGATACCCTCAGGGGTACACGTGAAAATTTTCAAGAGTACTCGAAGTTTGTAAAAATGAGTAGTCCCAGTCCGCTACTCGCATAGTACAAAGTGTGATTCGATATTTTCAAGAAAATATACCGAGAGTTGCCAAACAGGGTATACTTACACTCCAGGGGTATACAAAAGAATTTACAGGGGTATAAAAAAATTGTAAAAATATGAATTCACAGCCAGCTGAAGCTATATTCTTGTCATACTGTCAATTGAAAATGATATCCAGGCGTGATTCTTTCTAAATAGGTACTCTGAATGGTGTTATTTTTTATCAGAAGCCCCTTCATCTAATTGAAGATAGTGTATCAAATTGAATGAAATCATACAGCCAATGCATTATTTTGTAAGTCACTTATGGGGCTGAAATATGCTGAAACCAAGAGACAGACCTGCGAACAGAGAAGCATGCAACGTGCACATGAGAGAATCATACTCAAACTCACTAAGAGAGATCACAGGACATCACTGTATATTAGGGAGAAAACGGGAGCCCATGACGTAATAGAATCTATCGAAAAAAACTAAAATGGCAATGTACAAGCCAAGTTCTTAGTATGGCTGACAACCGATGGACATCACAACTCACAACATGGATCCTCAGAGATCGCATCTGAAACCGAGTTTGACAGAATACAAGATAGAGAGTTTAGCTAAACAAATTCAGAAAATACTGGCAAGGTGACGCCCATGACAGAGAATCGTGGTGGTCTATGTCCAACAACGGACGATAAGAGAATGATGATGATGATGATGATGACGACGACGACTTACAAATAGTACATGTGTATTGTCTGTTTCATGGTATCCATACATTTGATACTTCATTCTTGACAAGAGGTACCTTGATCCAGCAAGAAGGAGAAAAAAGTATGCTGGAAGAAAAAGTTCTAGAACCCCTAGTCAATATATATATATATATATATATATATATATATATATATATATATATATATATATATATATATATTTATATATATATATAACCTTGATCTATCTCTTTATCCATCTCTTGATCGATCAATTGTCTTTAATGCTTTCCTTTGTTCATATCTATCGAAATTTGGTCATTCAACTCATTTAAGTCCGTTCGTATCTTGTCGAACTCTGCCAATCTTTAGTTCGGAGGCAGGAGTTGACTTCGGTACTGAGTTTGTCAACCGTAGCAACAAGATCAGCATCAATCCTAAGTAATTGTCCGTCCCGTCACGTTTAACCAAACCGATATATAAAATTAACATTGCTCTACTGTGATTTGAATTCATGACCAAGTGAACGGTCGGTGGTAATATTACCAAGTTCAATCTATTTCAATCAGAGCAGTTTCTTACGTCTCTTTTTCTCTCTTCGTTTCTTCTTTTCTTTCTCTCATTCTTTCTGTCTCTCTTTCTTCCTTCATTTCTTTCTCGATTCGTTCATATCAATAACAGTCTGGTTATTTCTTTCATTCGGTCTGCTCATGTCAATCACTGTCTGTTAATATCTCTCTCTTCCTTTCTTTACTTCTTTCTTTATTTCTTTCATCTCAGTCCGTTCATAAATATTTCAGTCGGATAATTTCTTTCCATCCCCTTCTCCTTCCTTCTTTTCTTTTTCTTCTTCTTGTTTTTTTTTGCCTTTCTCTCTTTCTTCAGTCCGTCCATATCCGTTTCAATTCCCCCTTTCTTCCTTCCTTGATTTAAATCATCGTCTTCTCTATGCATTTTCTAATTCTTTCTGGCTCCTCGCCTTATCACCAATGAACCGCCACCCTACTCTCACCGAAACACTGTCCTCCACTGACCCAACCCACATATTTACCCAAATGTTTGCTCTCCCTCGTTGATCCATAGCTGCCCCTGCACTTAGCGACATTCATTTAAAATATCGATCATTTACATCTTACACCCTTACCCAAGCATCTTTATAATGAAACTGATGCGTAATCAATTCTGAGTGAAAAAAAAATCGTAGAAATTTATTCATTGCCATTTGTTTGTATAAATATAATTATCCTAAGGGAAGATAAAATGTTTAGAGAATATTCTCTTGGGCTAACGATTCCCAGGGTGAGCGCCACAGTTCCCCAGGGTGTCGCTGTTTTCTCACAGGGTTGCTAATACGCAATAACAATGATAACAAGCC
Source organism: Thysanoteuthis rhombus (assembly GCA_963457665.1). Classification (NCBI taxonomy): domain Eukaryota; kingdom Metazoa; phylum Mollusca; class Cephalopoda; order Oegopsida; family Thysanoteuthidae; genus Thysanoteuthis; species Thysanoteuthis major. The sequence continues at coordinate 3,037,718 of OY735239.1, read as the reverse complement.
ATGATTTGACAACACTGAGTGAACTCAGTTTTAGATATGAGTAAAAGCTCAGCAGATTCGATTGTCAACAATTTATCTCTGTGAAGCTGAGTTCTTGACGGTTTGTTGTAATCAATTGTTAATATCGTGCAAAATGTAACACAAAATATGAGACATAGAGTTATAATTCTTTTAGTCACATTTTATTTCTCTCAAAACCTTTTTTATTTCAAAAGCTCCACCCACGTCCGTTGAGAGCATGCCAAATTTGGTTGGGCTGCACCCATATCTAGGTACATTTTATATCGTGACAGGCTAACACATCTCTCACATGCATTTAAGATATCTAATATACTTCCTAGATTATAGATGTATATCTGTAGAATCCAAGTGTTTTAAGATGCTTTTCTGGCACAATTCTCGACATAAACCTGGAACAAATGTATGCAAGGCGTCTTTTGTTGGAGCTTCACACAAAAAAAAACTAGCACATCTATGATCTGACTTTCAGACTTGCTAAGCGCGCAGCTGTTGTTGGAGACATAACTAATAATCGATGTAGACATTACGAAATACATAATAGAGCACTTCCTCCAGATCACTCTCTCCCCCCCACTTTCCCCATATCCCGTTTTCTTTCATCATTTTCCGTTACTCTTTCTTCAATGTCTCAGAAAATTGTCCAAGTCTCAAATATTTTTTTCACTCCAACCAGTAACAGCTGTGATCTTAGCAAGGATTTATACACGTATTTTTGTAGGAAAAAAAAATATGACTAAAGTTTATCAGGTTAGAATTTTTTTTTTTCTACGATCACAACTAAGAATGATTTAATAGCTTCATATTTATCAAAAGATTTATCCAAATTGCTTTAGATACATCATTTCTCTTGCGATTACAGAAGTTAAACAACGTTTTCCATCTTTGTCGATTCATAGATGTGTGAATGTCTGGGATTACCGAGTGCCAACGCCTGTTAGGAGAGCATTCCCTGTAAACATGTTGATCTCCAAATGTATTGAGAACTTCTTTCCTGTGGAAATGTAGCATGGTTGAGAAGGAAAAATAGGCAAGAAATGCCTTCCTTGCCAAGCGCCTTGGCACAACAATTAAAAGTCCTGAAGCTGTCTGTCATAATGATTATGTCCATGGAATCTGGAGAGGTATTTTTAGCTGAATATGTAACATATGTAATATGTAATATGATGCTTGACCATATTGATAAAAAGTCAAAATTTGGGTCTTAAACGCTCCACTTTGATCTGATTCTGATGACAATATTGATACAAAGTTGTAGAAACTTTAGTCATAGTCATTCCCTGATGTCTTCAACGGAGTTTTTGACAAGGATCTGTAGGAAACAAGTACGTTACAACTCCAGTCTAAATTTCCTCAAAAGAGACGAATTGATAATTATGAATTATATCGTCGGAAC